>SJYV01050219.1:1207860-1226236 GCA_006410875.1 Neotragus pygmaeus
GGAGTAGCCATCATGGTCAACAAAAGAGTCTAAAATGCAGTACTTGGATGCAGTCTCAAAAACAACAGAATGATCTCTGTTTGTTTCCAAGACAAGCCATTCAGTATCACAGTAATCCAAGTCTATGCCCCAACCAGTAACGCTGAAGAAGCTGAAGTTGAACGGTTCTATGAAGACCTACAAGACCTTTTAGAACTAACACCCCCCCCCCCAAGGAAAAAAAATAGATTCTTACAGGAACTCTAATAATTTTTTATATCAAAGGAAAACACTGGTTAAATAAAATCTTTGTTATTAAAAATAGTGCAGACAACTGTACTCACTGGTTTGGGGGAGAACCTCAACTAAAAATATCTAGCAAGGTAAGAATCATGAATATAGTTTGCAATTGATAAGCAATATTTTTTTATTCTTGCTTGACTCTAACAACAGAATACAAAATTACCAAAATGATAAAAATTTACTATTGGATTTTTTTTGGTATTGCTTGAAACAAAACTTGCCTTCTCTTTGTTGTTTTTAGTTTTGTTTTGTGACAGTAAACCACCCTTATAAAAAGACAAAGTTTTATAAGGTAGTAATGTACATATTATTCATGATATGAAATATTTTATATTGCTTCTTTTTTATTAGATTGGTGCAAACGTAATTGCAGTTTCAGTCTGTAATTTAAATTATTGTAAATAGGCTCAAATGCATCTTTATTATAACAATCAAAGTAGGAACCATTACAATGAGGAACCACAACAAAATAGGAACCATTACAAACACACTTTTGTCAACAAGAAATAAACTTATTCCTGTATCATAAAAATCCATGCTTTGAGTCAACAAACTCTTGGAAAGCATTTTCTGCCTCCTGCTGGTTATGGAAGTTTTTGCCTGCCAAAACTTGTCAAGATGCTTGAAGAACTAGTCAGAGAGAGGTCAGGTAAATATACAGGATGAGGCAAAACGTCATAGCCTGATTCATTCGAACTTTGAAATGTTGGTTGTGTGACATGCAGTTGGGCATTGGTCGTGCAGAATTAGGCCTTTTCTGTTGACCAATGCTGACTGCAGGCATTGCAGTATTCCATGCACCTCCTTAATTTGCTGAGCATTCTTCTCAGGCCTAATGGCTTCACCAGGATTCAGAAGGATGTGGTTCATTAGACCAGTAGCAGACCACTAAGCAGTGACCATGACCATTCTGAGGTGCAAAAACCTCACATTTTTTTGGCATTAGAAAGTGCTTTGGAGCTTCTTCTCACTCCAACTACTGAGCTGGTCATCACTGATTGCCATATAAAATCCACTTTTCATCGCAATTCACAATCCAATTGAGAAACTCTCGTTGCATAGCATAAGAGAGGACAACACTTCAAAAGGATGACTTTTTTTGATTTCCAGTCAGCTCATGAGACACCCATTTATCAAACTTTGAATTTCACCTTTTCAATTTACTTCAAATGCCAAATGACCTTAGAATGGTTGGCATTGAGTTCTTTGGTAACTTCTCTTGTAGTTAGTTGTAAGAGGATCAGCTTTGATGATCCTCTCAGCTGGTTGTTGTCAACTTCTGATGGCAGGCCACTGTGCTCCGCATTTTCGAGGGCCTATATTCAAAAGCAGAGACATTACTTTGCCAACTAAGGTCCGTCTAGTCAAGGCTATGGTTTTTCCTGTGGTCATGTATGGATGTGAGNGAAATTAAAAGACGCTTACTCCTTGGAAGGAAAGTTATGACCAACCTAGATAGTATATTCAAAAGCAGAGACATTACTTTGCCTACTAAGGTCTATCTACTCAAGGCTATGGTTTTTCCTGTGGTCATGTATGGATGTGAGAGTTGGACTGTGAAGAAGGCTGAGCGCCGAAGAATTGATGCTTTTGAATTGTGGTGTTGGAGAAGACTGTTGAGAGTCCCTTGGACTGCAAGGAGATCCAACCAGTCCATGCTGAAGGAGATTAACCCTGGGATTTCTTTGGAAGGAATGACGCCAAAGCTGAAACTCCAGTACTCTGGCCACCTCATGCGAAGAGTTGACTCATTGGAAAAGACTCTGATGCTGGGAGGAATTGCGGGCAGGAGGAGAAGGGGGCGACCGAGGATGAGGTGGCTGGATGGCATCACTGACTCGAAAGAAGTGAGTCTGAATGAACTCTGGGAGTTGGTGATAAACAGGGAGGCATGGCATGCTGCGATTCATGGGGTCGCAAAGAGTCGGACAGGACTGAGCGACTGAACTGAACTGAACTGAGGGCCTTTCCCTGGTGTTCAGTGGCTAAGATTCTGTACTCCCAATGGAGGAAGTCTGGGTTCGATCCCTGGTCAGGGAACTAGATTTAGATCCTACATATCACAACTAAGAGTTCGCATGCTGCAACTGAACATCTAGCATGCTAAAACAAAAATCTTGCATGCTACAACTAAGCTCTGGCACAGCCAAACAAATATCTTTTTTTAAGTAAAAAAAAAAAAATCTCCTGTACTTCCTTCCATACTTGGTACATAAAAATATCTGGATCAAGAACTGTAATTTATACATTTCAAAGAAGCTTTCCAAGTCTGACTAAGAAGCACTATTCATCACATTTGGTAATACTTACTGATTTCATAGGGACTGACAGTCAGTTTTTTGTGGGTTCTTTTTAGCTGCTTAAGAATACCAGCCACAGCTGAGATTGCCATCTAGAAAAGAAGCAGGTGAGGTACATTTTACGTCTCTCAAAGGGTTGCTACCTTGACCCAAAGCAGAAGCTGAGTTTTGTTTCTCTCAAAAGCAGAGACATACCTCTCCCAATGTGACATGTGACACATGATAGCAGTCACGTGAGTGCTAACTCTGATTTGGGGTGAGTTGTTTGCAGTTCTGTTGAACCCTCACCCATGCAAGGCTCTGCCTAACCAACCTGTATCCTTTCTTTGTTAAACCAATTCCTGCTCATTCTTCCTATCTCCGCCTAGACAGTTCTTCCTAGGGATCTTTTCCCAATGTGCCAGGCCTGGTCACCCGCCTCAGATAGTTTTCAAGTAAAACCAAAAATCTGGATCCCTCAGACACCTTTTCCTTCCTGTAACATGTTATAATATACCTGTGGTTAATTTCTCAAAGTCAGGCTTTCCAATAACATATAAACATGCTTCCTGCTATATCCCCAGTGTTGAAATTCACAGCACCTGAGAACACCTCTTCATGTATTTGTTGGATGAATTATTACCATCTCTGATCCAACAGAGGTAGATTTCAAATCAATATACTTCAACATGTAAAAATTCTCAAATGCAAGATTATAGCTAAAATAAAATATCTACCTTTCGAACTACAATTGCATCATGATTGAGATTCTCAACAAAAAAACGTATGGCACGAAGAGGCAACACTCTGTCATCTCTCAAGAGTAGAGACAAAAGCCCAATGCCTATATGTTCAAATTTCCAGGGCCTAAAAAGGGGAGAGTGGGAAAAAAAATCAGAAAACACACTGACAGGTATTCATGGTCTTCAGGGTAGAAATCCCCTATAATATTGAAGATAAAAGTGTTGGGAATTAAAAAAACACTTTTTTTTGCACTTACAAATTTCTCTGCTCCACACCATCTAGCAAAGAGTTAACCAAATTTTCATAGTTCCTTAAAAACAAAAAAATTCAGGTGAGCTACTATTTTAATACAATTCTAAGATGAATATAAAAAATGTAATGTAATTCAAATTCCTGCCAAATTCACCGTCCTCATTACCAGACTATAAAGGGTTTGATGAAAAACAAGCCACAGTAAAGTAAGCAGACAGGTGACACCAAAAAGAAAATAAGAAAAGAGAGAAAAAGTAGCACTGGTATACCGAGGAATTGAACTGTTCCTGGGTGGGCATTCAAAAGGAAATCTGTGAGTGGTAATCAGGAGTGGTCTACCTATACAACACCCAGGTATACATGAGGTAGACTATAAAGTTTATTATTTATATAGAAATGCTGGGGAAAAAATTAATGAGTACACTTATAAGGCAAAGAAAATAAAGTTGGGAAAGCTCCTGCTTGAGTGTTACTGCTGAAGTACTTTGGTTCCAAAAATCTAAAAGCAATTTACTAATATTGTGATAACAAATTCATATAAATTCAATCAAAAGGTTACTACTGTAAGAGCTATGATGAGATAAATATATTGAACTTAAATTTAAGATTTAATGAGTGGAATATGTATACTAAAAGAAAAATCAATTCATGCTGAAAAAAACATATGATCATTTTAAGATGGTGTTTTTCTATCTCCATAGCTAAAAGTGACAAACAGATCTTCATAATAACTACCTCTTAACATTTTGGCATCTCTTCAGTATCAATGTGTAAATCTCATTAGGTAGTTATAGTGCATCATTATTTGAGAGATATTTAAAACCCACTGTCTATAATGTTACACGTCTGGATAAGCAGGCATTAATAATTACCTTAGGGCATCAACATTCCTCCCTTGTTGGCGTTTAAGTCCTTCTTTAATTTCTTCTGAGCTAAGCATTGTCTGGTTGATAGAGGGGTTTTTTGATTGTTGAAGTAATTCTGCTATTCCAACACATGACTTTGGAATCTTATTAAAAAGAAAAGCCAGGAAGAAAATGAAGTATGGACATACGGTGGATAAATCTTAACAACATTATGCTAAGTGACAGAAGCCAGACATAATCAGCCACAAATCGTATAACTGCATTTACATGTAATGTCCATAATAGGCAAATTAACAGAGAAAAAGAGCAAATCAGTAGTTTTCAGGGCCTACAGGTATGGGGAAATGGGAAGCAACTATTATTGGGTATAAGGTATCTTTGAGTAATTATAATGTTCCACCATTCTCTAATACAACCCTGTGAATAGACTATTGTGATTGTAAGCACACAACTGTTTTGTTAAAAAGGCTTTTGTATGTGAATTACATCTCAAGTTTAAAAAAAATTTTTTTAAAGAAAGCATAATCTGACAGTTACAAATAGTAAGAGTACATTTTGCAAAAATGGTATACATTTAAAGCAGTGGTTTTTAAAACTGAGGATAGATGTAAAACAAAATAACTTCAGAGAAGAGGGGGATTCAACTGTACTCACATCTCTCACCCATCCCCAATTCTGTTGGGTGTGTAAATAGGCATTTGAAAATTTTTAGATGGTAATCTGCTCTGCATCCTCATCTTAGCTCCACTGAACCTGATACTTACTTTTTCATTTGTCAAATCATCCAATTTTATTCTTCACTCTAAATTATGAACCCTGTAGTCAATCTTCTGTGACTTTGACTAGTAAAACTGACCACCTAAAATAGAACCAACTCTCAGAAAAATGAGGCCACAGACATACAAGGAATAATGGCAAATGCCAACAATGTAATATACTTTGTGGCCTCTTGGTAGAAAACCATCCAGTTCTCTCCTGGCCATGCTTCAACTTTCTACTTCTCCCTGCCATTTACAGTAATGATCACTAAAGCATTAAAAGGAAAGAGAAAACAAATGTTTAAAAAAAAAAAAAAGAATCAAATGCCAAGAAAGTGATTACTGAAAAAGAGACAAGAAAAATCAGAGCATTTTAACAAAGCAGTGTTTGCACTAAAGTTTGAATTTAAAAAATGATTTTGCTTACTGTGAAGTCCAAGCCAATTGTTTCATATTGCCGATGAATCTTTTCTGCAAGATCATCAAACAGCCTCACTATTGATGGCTTTTCCAGGGACATTGCTTGGCTAAGCCCAGAAGAAACAATTGCTGGCCAAGTCTGTACAATACAGTCCCAATCATGAAGGTTTGCCAAGCATACACCACTGTGATTTCCGAGGAGACAATACAAGGCGCCCTGCAGGATAAAGTGAAGATGAGAATTAAGGCACTGTTTGGTTGTAGCCAACAATTCTACATGTTGTTTTCATATCTACTCAACACTGATTATTTAAATGCTTGGTATTGGTTAGTAAAACAGGTTCACACACTTAACATGTTACTTTTACAGAGATCTGAACTTGACACTTAAGTGCAATCCAGTAATATTTTCTCTAAGTCACTTAACAGATGGTTAGCTCAAAGAACGGCTATTAGTACAGAAATGTAAAGATTTGCTTTTAAGGATATTAGCTTCCATTCTAATTCTCTGCTACTACATTTATAAAGACTGTGAAATCTGCCACTCTTTGCATTTTAGGGTATAATGTCTGGAGTACTTAAAAAAATAGTTAAATCTGGTTGCTGAGTATCTCTCTAGTTATATAAAAATTAGGTTACTTCATTATACTGCATACTTTTTATTAATACTAATAAGGTCTGTATAATCAAAGCTATTGTTTTTCCAGTAGTGATGTATGATTCTGAGAGTTGGACCATAAAGAAGATTGAGTGCCAAAGAATTGATGCTTTTGAACTGTGATGTTGGAGAAGACTCTTGAGAATTCCTTGGACTGCAAGGAGATTAAAGCAGTCAATTCTAAAGGAAATCAACCTTAAATATTCATTGCAAGGACTGATGCTGAAGCTGAAGCTCCAATAATTTGGCCACCTGATGCACAGACCCGATTCATTAGAAGAGATCCTGACGCTGGGAAAGATGGAAGACAGAAGACAGGGATGACAGAGGATGAGATGGTTGGATGGCATCACTGACTCAAGGACATGAGAGTGAGAAGCTCTGGGAGATGGTGAAGGACAGGGAAGCCTGACGTGCTGCAGATTTTGGGGTCACAGTCAGACACAACTGAGTGACTGAACAACAACAAATAGGAGTTCAATTAATCAAAATGATTCTGATTGACAGTAGATACCTCTTTTTAAGGTACCCTATTTTACTGAGGACATCCTCAAAGGCTCAGTGAGCAAAGACTGCCTGCAATGCAGGATACACAGGAGATGCAGGTTCAATACCTGGGTTGGGAAGATTCCCTCGAGGAGGAAATGGCAACCCACTCTAAATATTCTTGCCCGGGAAATCCCATGGACAGAGGAGCCTAGCAGATTACACTCTATACAGTCGCAAAGAGTCAGACATGACTGAGTGACTAAGTATGCATGCATTTTAATAAAAAAGAGCTATTAGGATCAAATCATTTTATTTCCTGAACATTCACATTTCCAATCTGGCTTCTTAACCACCTTGAACTCTCTCTTTACAGTTCTTATAAGGTCACTGTAACTTCAATTTTACTCACAGTTTCCAATTTTAATCTTACTTGACCTGTCTGATTTTGTCCATTTAAACTGCTCTTAACAACATATCACCCAATCAGTTAGACTGTCTATAACCCTCTTGAATTAGATACCTGTCTTGGGGGTCAGCAATTCCATTACTGTGAAATTCTTTCAATTTTTCTCCACAGTAGAAAAATTTTGTAGTAAAAACAAAAACACTGTACCTTGAACTGCTGTTGAGTGACATCTTGTCTATCAGGTCGTAAGAACCCCAAAACCAAGGGAATGATATCTCTGCAACAGAAGTTATATGCTCCCAAGGCAGCAAAAAATGTTTGCTGGGCTTTATTTCTGACCTAAAGAAAGAATTATGAATAGATATTTATTAAACAATAGAAAAACTCCAAAAAAATTCCATATGAATGATTAAAACAAAGCAGTAGTAATTTACATGCTGTTGTAATAACAGAAAACTATACCAAAGCACATAACAAAAATGAGTAAATAATAATCTTTTTATCAGAAGGAAAGCAAACTACCATACGACATCCAAAGTTTAAGTTACACTCGTTCAGTCATTTTTGGTAAAAGAGAGATTGAATGGAACCGATATGCATTTGTTCAGTAACACAAGTGAAGTTAGTGAAGTTGCTCAGTCGTGTCCGACTCTTTGCAACCCCATGGACTGTAGCCTGCCAGGCTCCTCTGTCCATAGGATTCTCCAGGCAAGAATACTGGAGTGGGTTGCCTATTAAACTTTTTATTCTGAGTTATTCTTAATGATAAAAGTCAGACTGCCTTTTGTGTCTACATGAGGAAAATCAAAGACTTTCCAAAACACAAAACGACTTAAACTTTTTAATGCAAACCTTAGGTATAGGCCACATATTTTGAACCCAAACAAAAGATTCAGTATAAATTCATAACCCATGAACAAAAGAGTAATGAACAACAGCTCATTATAGTAAAAAGCAATATACTGTACATTTTTCAAACTTTTAAAAATAATACTTCAGGCAAAATCTCTGGGTTAGACTGGTTTCCTAATTTATAGACTCACTGGCTATTTATAAATCTGTTATGAATTTTTGGTCCTATGCTACCTAAAAGTATGCACCCCACAATTCACATGGTATCAGCTTCCTAAACTCGAGCATAATGCCAAAGAAGAATTATATGGCCTTCAAAAGCTGGTATTCATAATATGAATTAAGTGGTATCAATATTACACTAGCTACATTAGCATTATCTACTTTAGTTATATTTTTCAAAAAAAAATTTTGAGAAGCAATTACAAACAGCAAAAATAAATGTTATTTTAAAAAGAGAAGCAAAATTAATTTGCATATATTTATAATTTAAAACAAACTTTTGATGCTAATACATTATTTAAATCTCCTTGTTAAAATGGGGATACTTAATTAAAAAAAAATTTTTTTATGCTATATCAGAGTATAGCTGATTAACAGTGTTGTGACAGTTTTAGGTAGACAGCAAAGGCACTCAGCCATACACGTACATGTATCCATTCCGCCACGTAACACTGAGCAGAGTTCCATGTGTTTTACAGTAGGTCCTTATTGCTTATCCATTTTAAATACAGCAGTGTGTACATGACATTCCCAAACTCCCTAACTATCCCTTCCTCAAAATGGGGATACTTTAGATTGAGTGTTACAAAATGGGTAAGAGGGGGACACATCCAGAGTGTTTGGACTAGCCTTACCTGACTGTATGNGTCCATGGAGTCACAAAGGGTAGAACACGACCGAGAGACTTTCACTACCAAGTCAGTGTTTCTAGATTATGATCCAGGAAGGAGGAGTCTGGGCAGATCCCGGTGACACCCTGACTTGAAAAGACAAAGCTGAGAGTCCAGGAAGTGTAAGGCAGCCAGAGTTTTCAACTCAAAGTCCTAAAGGAGAGAGTAGACAGAATAGCTGAGGGTCCCCCTGGAGTCTTCAGCTAAGTAATAATCTGTGCATCACTGTGAAGAAACTTCTAAACTGGGCAAAGAATTATGTGAAGTGATTATAAGGGATTTCTTTACACAGAGCTAGGACTAGTTTCAGTTTTCAGTATCTAAAATAGAAGCCTCAATCATGAGCATCAGGTAGAATACAGACGATTTTGCCTCAGTAGTGGAGAAAAAATTAGCCCTAGAGTAAACACTGTCATGGTCTTTCCTAAGGAGATTTAAAACCAAGATTCATATAATAAAACTATTTTCAGGTAATTTAACTGCCTTCCAGAACAAACTTCAAGAATAGTTAAAGGAAGACAAAAATTTTCAGCCCACCAATATTGTAAAGCAACAGTGTCTAACATCCAGTCTAACATTCTCAGCATACAAAGAAATAGTAAAATACAACCAATAAAGAGAATAAATACAAGCAAAAGTGAAAACGACACTGAAGATAGAATTAGTGAACAACCGTATTAAAATAATTATTGTTACCGCATGCCATATGTTTAAGCTGTTAAAGGCATCATGGGAAACCTACAACTAATGTCATAGTTAATGGTAGAAAAGGAAGAAAGAGTGAATGTTTTCCACTTTTGATCAAAAGCAAGGCAAGACTATGTACTCAAAAATCAATAATTAATGTTGTGTAGAGTCCAGTAATAGACTCACATACATATAGTCAGTTGATTTTCAACAAATGTATAAATAATTTGCAAAGTATACTTTATTCAACACATGAAGCTGACTATTGGAATATCCAAACGTAAAATAATAACCTAGATCTATACCTCACACTTGGTCCAAAATTTAATTCAAGATGGATAGACATAGAAAACAAAATCTGTGCCATTGGACTAAGCACAGATGCTTAAATGAAACACCAAAATCATGATTCATAAATGGAAAGTTGTTACCTTGAATTTTTCAGCATTAAGAACTTTTGATCTTCCAAAGACGCTGTAAGGGAATCTCAGAATGGGAGAAAATATTTATACAATACATATTCCTCAAAAGACTTCTATGAACAATATAACACTTTTTTTTTTAGCTGCATCACATGACTTGCAGAATTTCAGTTCCCTGACCAGGGATTGAACCTGGGCCACAGCAGTAAAGGCCTAGACTCCTCGATCACCAGGGAACTCCCTATAAATTTATAAATAGAAAGTTGTTTTGACAGATACTTCATTGAAGATGTATGATGGTGAAAAGGCACATAAAAATGTGCTTAACATCATTACTCTTCAGGGAACTATAACCTAAAGCCACACTGATTGACAGAAATGTAAAATGATACAACTCACTTTGTAAAATAGTTTGTGATTTTTTAAAAAATGAAACACCTAAGGTATGACCCAACTATTCCACTTTTAGGTATTTCCCCAAGAGAAATGATGGCATATACCCACAGAAAGACTTTGATATGAATATTTATACCAGCATTTTCATAATAGCCAAAATATGGAAGCAAGTCAGATGACCATCAACAAAGAATGGATAAAAAGTATTAGATTACTTGTGAGAAATGAACAGGAATGAAATGTTAATGCTTTGCAATAGCATGAAAGGATATCCAAACAGCTGAGAGAAATCAGACCTAAAAAAGTTCATACTGTATGATTTCTCTTAATGTGGAATTAGAGAAAATATAAACTAAATGACAGTAAATGAGCAGTTGCCTGGGCCCCAGGTGTTGGAAGAAACATTGGGGGTCATGAATATGAATATTGCTTTTGTTGTTGTAATGGGTTCACACATGTATGCCATGCATACATATTGTCAAAATTTATCAAATTGAATACTTGATAAATGTGTGTAGTTCATTCTATGTCACTTATACCTCTAAATCTATTTTTTTTAAGTTAAGTACTTCTCTTTCATTGTGGGAACTTAGTAGGATAATATCTAAAACTGGAAAATTAAAAATTTGAAATGTTATCACGTAGGTCAGGGATATGACATTTAAATATCAAAAGAATCAGCTAAAAGTTTAGAACATGTTTTCCTAGAGGAATTACTTGAAAAGTGGGATGGAACTGACAAAAACGGACTTAGGTTTTTCATAAAAATCCCCTTAGAAGAAATTTCCTTTTAGGCTATGTGCGTATGTAACTTTGATAAAAATAGATACTGTATTAAAATTTTTAATTTAAAATTCAAAGAAAAGAAATAGTTTAATCATTGGGCAGATCTATGCAGACTCATATTTCTGTGTAATTAATTGACTAAAGTGAAAATCAGGGTGACTTTAATTTATTCAGATTAAGTATTAAACTCGGTTGAATTTTATTTGATAATTCAGTGTTTTTCACTTTGCTTAGCTATTAGAGAGCTATCAAAGTGGTAAAAACCCAAAATATTTATCCTGAAAAGCAGAACAAAATGATTCCCTTCTTTTCAAACTTGTTTTGTGAGGATTAATTAAGCTTCTGTATAGTTATTTTCTGTATTATATTGATTCAGGATTACTCATACTCTGTAAATGTGTTAAATTATTTACACATCATGGGCAGCTAATGCTAATTCAGAACATACCCAGTGGGACCTCAGAGCCCTGAAATGCTAAATGTAATCTGCAGATCAGTAACATTCCATTCATAAAATGTGTCACCCACAGGTTAATGGAAATAAACAATAGGAAAGACAATGGGTGGATTATGCAAATATGCTGAAAAGATTTAAGCAAGAGGAGGGGACTACAAGGACCCAATTTGTGTTTTATTTAACCATGGATTAAGGTTTATGGTATACAAAATGACTAAAGCTACTTTCCTAATTTGCTCTAAAGAAAAGCACCAATGGGGTGGGAGTGGGGGGCAGGGAACTCTATCAAAATAAATTGGTGATATTTTTTAATGTATGGGTGGAGCAGAGGATTAAGAGGGTGCAGAGAGGCAAAATTAAATGAAGGAAAATTTTAACAGTAAATGAAATGATGCACGGTGTTCTAAAGAGAAATGTGAGTGGCTAGATTTAAATGACACTTATTTGCACTTATCTGACACCAATGAAAGTTTCACAAAACTAAAACCTAATCTGAATATAAATTCAACTACTGCTTTGTGAGGAATCAGTCTGTCCATGTAAAATTTGGGTCCAGTAAAAGAACTTGAGCTTAAACTATGTGTGCTTTGGAGGGAAATCTCTTCAAATCACAGTGTGAAAAATAATCATTCCCATGATAACTATGCCTTAGAAAATATGTCTACTAAGTCCTTGGGTTATAGCAAAAGACATGGAAATGGGTCAACTCTCCAAGTTATTAGTGTGAAGGTGTCTAAGTCAGAGCAAAATGGCGCCCTGATAGCCCAGCTGCCTCAAGCACTTGATCTTGAGGTGGGGGTGGGAAGGAGGCTTTGCTGAACCTAACTGAACAAGGGAGGCACTCCTGCAGGATGAAGTGGTTGATATTCTGTGCTCTCTAAGTGGAAAAGGACCCTAAGAGGGACCCCTTGTAAAAAGCAGTAAACCTGCCCCTACCATGTGGCAGCCGACCCTCATTTCAGAATATCCACGTGGCCTGCCCTCCAGTTATCGGTGTGTATGAGGATTACATGGGACNTTTCTCCACAGTAGAAAAATTTTGTAGTAAAAACAAAAACACTGTACCTTGAACTGCTGTTGAGTGACATCTTGTCTATCAGGTCGTAAGAACCCCAAAACCAAGGGAATGATATCTCTGCAACAGAAGTTATATGCTCCCAAGGCAGCAAAAAATGTTTGCTGGGCTTTATTTCTGACCTAAAGAAAGAATTATGAATAGATATTTATTAAACAATAGAAAAACTCCAAAAAAATTCCATATGAATGATTAAAACAAAGCAGTAGTAATTTACATGCTGTTGTAATAACAGAAAACTATACCAAAGCACATAACAAAAATGAGTAAATAATAATCTTTTTATCAGAAGGAAAGCAAACTACCATACGACATCCAAAGTTTAAGTTACACTCGTTCAGTCATTTTTGGTAAAAGAGAGATTGAATGGAACCGATATGCATTTGTTCAGTAACACAAGTGAGGTTAGTGAAGTTGCTCAGTCGTGTCCGACTCTTTGCAACCCCATGGACTGTAGCCTGCCAGGCTCCTCTGTCCATAGGATTCTCCAGGCAAGAATACTGGAGTGGGTTGCCTATTAAACTTTTTATTCTGAGTTATTCTTAATGATAAAAGTCAGACTGCCTTTTGTGTCTACATGAGGAAAATCAAAGACTTTCCAAAACACAAAACGACTTAAACTTTTTAATGCAAACCTTAGGTATAGGCCACATATTTTGAACCCAAACAAAAGATTCAGTATAAATTCATAACCCATGAACAAAAGAGTAATGAACAACAGCTCATTATAGTAAAAAGCAATATACTGTACATTTTTCAAACTTTTAAAAATAATACTTCAGGCAAAATCTCTGGGTTAGACTGGTTTCCTAATTTATAGACTCACTGGCTATTTATAAATCTGTTATGAATTTTTGGTCCTATGCTACCTAAAAGTATGCACCCCACAATTCACATGGTATCAGCTTCCTAAACTCGAGCATAATGCCAAAGAAGAATTATATGGCCTTCAAAAGCTGGTATTCATAATATGAATTAAGTGGTATCAATATTACACTAGCTACATTAGCATTATCTACTTTAGTTATATTTTTCAAAAAAAAATTTTGAGAAGCAATTACAAACAGCAAAAATAAATGTTATTTTAAAAAGAGAAGCAAAATTAATTTGCATATATTTATAATTTAAAACAAACTTTTGATGCTAATACATTATTTAAATCTCCTTGTTAAAATGGGGATACTTAATTTAAAAAAAATTTTTTTATGCTATATCAGAGTATAGCTGATTAACAGTGTTGTGACAGTTTTAGGTAGACAGCAAAGGCACTCAGCCATACACGTACATGTATCCATTCCGCCACGTAACACTGAGCAGAGTTCCATGTGTTTTACAGTAGGTCCTTATTGCTTATCCATTTTAAATACAGCAGTGTGTACATGACATTCCCAAACTCCCTAACTATCCCTTCCTCAAAATGGGGATACTTTAGATTGAGTGTTACAAAATGGGTAAGAGGGGGACACATCCAGAGTGTTTGGACTAGCCTTACCTGACTGTATGAACTTGTAGATAAACGAAGAAGATCTCTAATCATATCTTGATGTATCTTTTTGTATTCGCAACCCTCAACAGTTAGTGTTCGCAGCTAAAAAAGAGACCGATGTAAATCAAATCTCAAAGTTTTTAATAAAAGTTCATTTAATTATGATATAACACCAATAATTAAACATGTATCTAAAAACTGTCATTTTTAAAAAGTCATCATGGTGAGTTCCTTGGTGGCCTAGTGGTTAGGATTCCAGGTTTTCACTGCTGCGGCTCAGGTTAAATCCCTAGCTGGTGAACTGAGGTCTCATAAGTCGCATGCAAGGCATGTCCCTCCCCGCAAAAGGTATCTTGATTTTAAAAAGCTATTTACCTCATGCTGCAACATTACTCTGTCAATCAATAGTGCTCTGATATGTTGTTTTTTCCCATGGAGCTGAAAAACAGAGTGGCAAACACTTCAGCATCTTCCACGAATGCCTCAACAAGGGGGTCCTCTGAATCCCTTAACAAAAACATTAGCTCAAAGAAGGTACAGGAAGGGCTTGTGGGGAGTGGAGGTGTTTCACTTTTTCTAAAATAATATGAGACATATTTTAAAATATATTATTAATTTTATGGCTAATTGTAGGAATATTCCCTTTAAATAGCTCATCCAATATCCACTTTTTCTGGTGATTTATTAACAAATCCACGTGCAGGAGAGCAGTGCAGCTGGTCTTTATTCAGCCAAATACAATACTAATACTATAAATACAACACCAGCCCCTAAGAAAATTTATTGACTCTACCACATTTATAAATAGCCTTTCTGGGTAATTGTGTATGTTTACTACAGAATATAACATCTTTTACTTTTGTAAAAATTATCTTTTAAGTTTTGCCCTACCTCCAATCTTCTACCCAGTCATTAAAGGAAGAAGTCTGGAACCCAGATTCCTCTTTTATACCTTTTTCTAACTGGTTATCAAGCCCCCGCCAGTTCTCTCATTTTCAAAACCCCTCACCTCCACCCTAGCACAGGCTATGCTTTCCCATCTCAACTATTACTAAAGCCTCTTGACTTCCAGGCTCGTCTGCCTACTGCTTATTCTTACAGCAGTGGCAGAGCTTTTTAAAGCCCACTGAATTGAATATTCATCCTTTCAATATTCACATCAGATCTACTTAAGAACTTTTAATGACTTCCCCACTGCTGAATGTAAAACTGGAGAACATTCTTGGGACAAAACTATAACTGACCTAGTTTACCTCCTACCATTCTTACCCAACTACTGTTCCCTAAGGGATGCTATGTTGGTACATCTCCCTGCCTTTTCCCATCTCAACCTCTTTGTTTAAAATATGTAGTATCCCATGCCTAAACAACAAACTCGTAAAACCTTTAGTCTCAATTTCCAAAAAAAGTCTCCCAATGAAGAATTGTGCTATGATCATCAAATGGCTGGTTTAAGTTATTCTTTCTTCCGTGCTCCCAGGAGATCTTATATTGATATCTCCTGGAGAACCAATTAAGATTAAATAAAACACAATGCTTTAAATTCATGCCTATGGACAATTTCTACTTTTCATCCCTTTAGGTTCTTATATGATAGCGAGAATGCAGTTGCCAAGTTATCATACTCCAAATTGCCACTGAGAGTTCAGAGACTAGTACTGAAATTGACAGAAGAGGTTTCAGTAAAGAATATTTATTTCCAGGATCCTTTTGTTTATGCCAGGATATAGAATTTGAAAATCTACTATTTTTACTTACAGGGAAACTTCCTCTGTATGCTGAACAAATGCTAAATTAGGTGGTTATATCAATATTATATACCTTTAAAATAAATTCTGAGTTTTAAGTGAAAATACTGACCCGATTTTCCATTGATTTCTTTACTAGGTTAAAGCTTTTCCAACGAGAGTCAAATTCATGCTTGTGAGATCCTTGGAACTGCAAAAGGTCTCCAATAATCTGTGCCAAAGAATTTCAGATTTTATATTTATGAGTTGTCACATCAAACCTGGTCATATTAATAACCATGCAACTGTGTAAATAACAATTGTACCTTTATGATAAGAAATAAGGACTTGGTATCATCTTCTGAATTATTAAGTATGTGGTCTATAATAGGAGGAAAAGAATTTTTGTTAAAATATTTTAAATTACCATAGGACTCCTGATATACTAGAAAAGAACGGAAAAAAAAAAACCCAAACACCGCACCACCTGATATTCTCACCATTTATAATTTTTAAATGGTTAAGTAAAAGCACATATGCTATAAAATTTCTAAATACTTAGCAAAGAAAAATTAGTTAAATACACGTATGTACTTACTAAGAAGTTTCCTTATGACCCTAGCAATTGTTTCTCGGTAGTTCTCTCTGGATAGATCTATTTTTAAAAAATGAGAAAAGGCATTTTACACACACTGAATGCAGCCCAGAGCTTTGAAGTTTATATTAACAGTTATGTCAAGAAGAGATAATGTATCCAGGAAGAAAATAAATGGGTCTGTATATGGAAAAGAATCTAAAAAAAGTAGATACATATGTGTAACAGATTCACTTTGCTGTACACTTCAAATTAACGCAACACTGTAAATTAATTGCAACTATACCTCCAATAAAAATTTAAAAAAAAAAGGGTCTGTCTTTATCATAGTTGGTTAGTAGTTTGGCGTGATACAGAATATCTTTTAAAACCTACACAGTTATAAGAACCTGCTTATAAACTTTTATTATTAGCAGGCAAGGAGGAGGGAGACAAAACTGTCTTTGCCAGTATTTCAAAGGCTCTAGTTACGGACCAAAAATGCATAAAATTCTTTAATCAGTTGTGGTGACCCAAATCAAACAAACAAAAATTACATCTAACTAATTAATATATGCAATGAACTCCAACATTAATCCATCAATAAGGAAGTATGCTAAATTAATTAATGTTAGATTCAGAACATTAAATTAATGCTAAATGTTTTGCATAAATTGAATATATAAGGGTTTAGCTCAAGTATAAAATAACAATTCTAACCATAAATGAGCATTACAATATATGGAAGTCTCCCTTTGCACACAGAAAGCATCTATCCTTTAATGGCTATTCTTTATATAATTCCCCACTTTCTCCAGAAAAAGCAAAGACAATATTGTGTAATTAATATTCATTTTACATATAAAAGAGACTAGAAAAGTTGTAACTACAGAATTGTAAAAGAGTTACAATTAACTCTTGTAAAGTAACTGATAAAAATAATCCACACAGATTTACTCAGATTAGGATTCACATACCATATTCAAGTCCAGTATATAACTTTGTCTCTTCCAAGGACACCATACTTGGTACCCTGTATAAAGACAAGAATGCCTGTATTTATTAATACAATACCAAAAAGGAGGTTTAAAGGGAAAAATGTCATTGCTAGAATGTTTAGATGATCATCTTTAACATAGATCTCTCTTCTTCAACACTTCAATTCTTTACTCTAGCCTTCTGAAGACTAATGGTCTATCTGTTTCAGTAAGTACAGTATTATTCATCTTCAAAAAAATGTTAATTAAATGTAATGATTTTTTTGGGGGGGGATTCACTGCCCAAATGAACATAACACTGGTATTCAATATACAAGTGTAAAAGCTTAAGATTGATGATAAACATTTATACAAGGAAAAGTAAACTTTCAATGTTATAATAATGGTTAAAATAAACACCAAAAAAAAATCACCATCAAATTTTACTGTAAAATATATAGCAGACAAGCTTCTTTAGATAATCATTACTCTTCCTCTTACAACCAGCTAAAGTGATCTCTCCTAACATCTGCAATAAAATACCACTACTTCTGAAGATGTTCATATGTAAAAATACTAGATTCAAAGTCACATTTTAGGTACCTAAGGACAGATTCTACTGGGGAATATGAATTTTTATATCTGAAATATAAATTTTTTAATGAAAAACATTTTATTTAAAAATATGATTCAATTCAATAACTTGTTATAAACAAAGATTTTAATACTTTCTAAGAAAAGGAAGAAAGGAGCAAATTGCTAAGGAAACATAAGCGCATCCTATATAGGGCTAATTAGTAATAAGTAGAGGTTTTATAATTATTGCTTGTAATTCATGAAGTACTACTTGTAAAGAAGAAAAACACTATTTTTAAATCAACACCACCCCC
>SJYV01050219.1:1226364-1249854 GCA_006410875.1 Neotragus pygmaeus
CCCACCCCCCCCCCCCCCCCCCGCCGATACTGTATTTTTTTTTAAGTTGAACTAAGTTATTTCTATCCTAATAATTGGTTGCTATGGATTCTGGGGTTTATCTAAACGGGTAAATAACATTAAGATTACTAAAACCCAGTTATTTAACTGCGTTCCTTGCCATGATGTAGTGCTTAAGACGGCAACAGTACTGTCTCAAGTTTCAAAACTAAATCTACAGAATATAAACAAAGAATGGTAATATTTCTTAATATAAAATGTTAATTTGCTTTTCAGAGAATTTCAAGTTCAAATTCAAATTGTTCTTAAAATCTTGTTTTCACTCCATAAAATTTCAACTTTTGGCAACAGTGTGCAAACTTAACATTCTGTAAAAATGTGTATGATTGAAAAATATATATGCAGACAGAGTCTAGTCAGTAAAAAATAAGATCAGGTTCTTTCACAGTGAACTTCAAGGGGAGTTCAACATCTTTACTGAAATTAGATTTCACCAAGAAAGAGAAAAGGCTGTGCTCAAATAGTAACAAGCATTAGGCATAAAACTGTTAATCCCCACCCCCACAGAGCAGGGGAAGTACTTGTCACAAGCTATCACAAGGTCTCCGCCTTGCTGCTAATAAACATAATACAGCTGTACCTTGCCCAACCCATACCTAGTACCACATAATATTGAACCAAGCATGCATTCTAATTATTGTCACAAAATTACTCTTAACAAATGAGTTTTTTAAAAGCAATCTCTAATAAACTATCCTGAAAATTTTTGTACTGTATCAAATACACAAGCAAACAAAAGGCTATCAGTTAGGAATCTGAAATGTTTTTTTAATAAGCCTTTCTAATTCTACTACTGCCAATTCCATTGTAATCACATTTAAAAACAAGTCTCATCTAAGGGTCCCGATGTTGACTGTAAAAATCCACGTGTCACTCTAAACTGTTTCCCTATCAGAAAATTGAAAAAATACTATCACTTGTTACACAATTATTTAAAAACATATCAACCTGTATGGAAAATATTTAAGTAGTTTATTTAAATTAAAATGGCTTCAGCTTTTATTTTTAAAACCTGAATTACAACACATGTTACATATCTCAAGTGCATAGAAGGCATCTGTTTAGACATATATTTCAGCTTTATTTGTTTTTATCCATCTCAGGTTTCTTTTATGCTTATTTATCTAAGATTCAGCTTTAACTGATCTCTTATCTAGATTAATTAAACTGATTGTACTGACACCTTTTACACTGAATGTTACAAATATTTATATTAAATATTTCTTCTGATCTTTCTTTAAAAGAAAAATTTTCTAAAAGAAATCTCTCTCCATTACTCAAATGAGACTTGTACCTCTTTGTGGCTACTACATTTTAAGGCTATGTGTGCTGGGCTGTACTCTCCCATACTTAAAACTGCTCTTGTAACTTTCAGTTATGTACATAATCTTTGCCAAGTAGACTTAAAAGTGCCATCAACAATTATAGATCTGCACTCTGATTAAATACTATAGTAACAATACATATAATTTAAATCAAATACCATGACCCCTCTACCTCAAGTGAAATTCATTCTACTCATTCATTGGTTCATTTTTACAAAGAGTAATATAAAAATAAAATTCTGACAAATAATTTCAACACAGCATATTATAAATAATATTAACTATACAATAATAATCAAGTTAGATCAGGTTCACAGCAACTACACAGTACCACCAAGCCATCTAATTTATAACAAAACGTGTTTAATATTTGCACCACTTAAAAAACAAAGTTTTCTACAACTATGTTATTTGTACCACAGGATGACAATCTTTAGATCTGATTAGAGTAGAACTATGAAAATAATCACTGGTGGGAAAGAAAGGATGATGAAAAAGGAAGAAATGACCAGTAACATAAAAACAAAATATACAATACAAATCAAATACGCAAATGAAAGCTAGCTGAGCTGTCACAGAACAACTGCAAACAATAATTCTTCCTGTCTGTAAGTGGAAGAACAGCTTACCCTTCCCCAAATCCCTCCCCTCCCAAATGAAAACCAACATAAAAGGTATAAAAGCCAAGCCACTAACAGATCTTTTTTTTTCCCCTCAAGGTAACAAGTGTTTCACAGCAGACAACTGACCTACTTCTGTGTCTGTTATCCTGTTCAATCCTGGGCACTGGCAATAGCTATAAACACAAATGAAAGGCTGGCTCTTGCTCTACCACGTGAGACGGTTTGCCAAGTAAAGAGAACCTTACATACCGCTAGGTTTAAAATGGACTTGGAGCCAAAGAACTACTTCCATGTCTGACACACAAATTTTTAAAAATCAATGAAAACAGTCAGAGGGAAATAAGGAGAAAACAGGGTTACTCACCGTGGAGTAGTAACCGTTTCCTTTCCTGTGTGCAGCTCCCCCAGCAGAGCTGGGAAGTTTCCTGGAGGTGCCAAGAGAGGTTAGCTAGCCCTGCCCCTCAGCGCATGACAACACATCCTTTCACACAGTCACGAAATGGTCTCAACTCTTAGACCTTAAGTACGAATTTTTTATTCCAGTGAAAAGTTAGTAAAAGCTGAGATCCTAAGAATGATTTAACTAAGAATGACTTAACAGATCTATCAGAGGAAAGGGGGCACAAAGTAAAGAAGAAATATTTGAGATGAAAAATGATGACTCCTCTACCTTGAGTAACCCTGTTTTTATAGATGTTAGTTTTTTGCATCCTGCAATAGCTGGTTAGACCTAAAAGAGTCTAAAGAATGGACTGCAAAAGGAGAAATTAATGACAATTTGAGGATTAAAGGCAAGTGTCCAAAATTCCTATATGACCCTGATAAGACATAATGCAATTTCCACACCTTTAAAGGCAGAACTATGAGTATAAATTATATCAAAGATATTTCTATGACATCATTAACTAAAGGTTCCAAGAGCAAAATAGAGGTCACATTTTAAGATTAATTCAGTAAACTTGGTATCTGACAAAACTGTTAAAATTTCAAACTGAACTAAAATAATTTACTCTTAATTACCCTCAAAGGCCCTTATTTCATCTATCCTTTGAAACAGTAAAATTTATAGTAGGTACAAGATAATTAGTAACTTTATAATGCTAAAGGCCAAAAAGTACAATGTAGATACCATTAGGTATATAATTAATATTTAGGACAGTCAACTCATCAAAGTTTTTTTTTTTTTTTCAGTCTCTATATAGCACAGAAAACTGTTTTTCACATGTGGTAGCTATTTCCCTCAACAATGGGGTTTTGAGACCATCCCATATACTCTATCAGGAACTAAGAGTTCCTTACAGGAAAATTCAGACCTAAACTACATTTGTGGGTTTTTTTATTGCTGCAATTTGCCAGAAGACCAATACTACTAATACATGTGCAAGACAAACTTAATAATAAGTGATCTGACAAAAAATAATTAAAGCATCTAGAATATTTTACCTAACTGAGATTTATGCAAGAAAAAAATGTAAGGTTAATTTTTTTTAAAAAAGAACTGAGCTGCTAGGTGCTTCCAAAAATTGGTCTGGTATTTCAGAAAATGCATAATGTCCTACAATACCACAGCCAATTACCACAGTCGCTCCTGACATTAACAGGAGTGACTTCCTCAGACATCTTAGGCATTACGCTAAAGCACTGGTCACCGTTACATGCTTCCTTTTCTCCCCAACTAGGTACATTTTATTCTATCTCCTCTGGAGTAACTCATGTCCAAAATAAAGAGTTCTTTTCGTCTCCTAGTTTCAAGTTGACCTGCTACTGATCATCTCCAAGAATTATGCTGCAGATCTTCTTTCTTCACACTAGGCAGTATGATTTAACATTACACAATGGCACCATCAACGGACATTATTTGATTAGTTCTTTCATATCAATTTACACTGAAGAGATTTTAATAATTATTGACCATATTAGGATAAGCGTTTTAGAAATTTAAAAGGCCAACTTTGTTTTATTATACTTTGGTGAAAACTATCTTACTATCTGTTAAAAAAAAGGTGAAATATAAAGTCAATGTAAAAACTCACACATTGCCAAAATAAATTAAAATTTCAGACGAAGGTGATCCCAGTTAGAAGTTGGTTTAAAAAAAAAAAAGAATTCTGTTACAAACTAATTCAAGCCCAGGGAAGACTTTATAAACTCTCTTTTCTTACAGTTCAAAGGCAAAGAAATGCTCATTCATCTCTGACTGTCCTTTGTATAATCATGACCCTGAGTGGGTATGTAACTACAAAGAACCCTAAATATGTGTATCGTTCAAGGATTAAAATGACTGAAGTTTTGTTTTATATTTTATTTCATTACTATGTGCTATTAAATATATAAGAAAACATTTTATATTTATAATCATATTTATATTAACATAATTTTGTATTACTTCATTACATTATGTTAAAATTTTACTCTAAGTGAAAATTCTAAAACACAACACATTGAACAAATATTTATTTATTCACGGTTGTGTTGGGTCCTAGTTATGGCACAAGAGCTCTTGGGTGCGGAGTGAAGGCTCTCTAGGTGAGAAACATGGGTTCTGCAGCTCCGTGGCATGCGGGATATCAGTTCCCCAGCCAGGGATGGATCCCACGTCCCCTTAATTGGAAGGCAGATTCTTAACCCCTGGATCATCTAGAAGTCCCTAAACTTTTAAGTCTAAATTATCTCTCCTGGAAAAAAAACCTATAAAGGGATATTCATGTCAATTTTATAGCTTATAATGTATAGTAAAGGGGGTCTTAATACACTTTTTATAATTAGGCACTGTTTTCCTTATTGAAAATGCATTTCATTACATACAAATCTAACTAGCTTTGTAATAACCAAACACATGGAACTTTCGTCCTGACGCACATTAGTCGGAGAGGATAAAGACTTTGCTTCAGTTTACTAACAGAGCACTTGGCTCTATGCTGATATGAACTTCAACCGAAATCTCTAAGCCTCTTGAGCTGACCCTTCAGCAATGTACCCTAATCATCATTCAGTACTAAAGAGTCCTCTAATTACATACACAAAGGGTACATGCCTTTGTTCTTTGACAAACTATTGAATTAAAGGACCACCTTTCTCAACATGTTTAAGCAGAACTAAGTTTATGATATAATCAATTGATGTGTGAAGCAGCTTTTTGGTACACCTTAGCCTTAAGTTATATTCTCACTATATTATATCCTGTTAAAGAGCATCAGGAAAATCAAAACCATTTCTGTAGGTCTCTCACTTTAAAACAGTGTTTAAATAAAATCTCTTGAAAAAATGAATTTTGGTAAAGTTGCTCTTATATCAAACTATAAAGCTTAATGAAAAACAAAAGTTCTTTAAAAGAATTCAGTAAATTTCTAGACAAACTTAAAATTGATTTCCTTACCTGAAATGACCCTACTTCTCCCTCTTAAATCTAATCAGTAATCTAAAAAGTTCAGTACCTAGAAACAGTTTTTAGATAAGTGAAATAAGTGGGAATTATGAATGAAGTATGATTCCAAATGACTAATTATGTAGGAAACGGAAAGACAAGCAAGCCATTTTAAAACCACTCCTTGAAGCTTAAGATTCTTGTTGCAAAATCAACAAATAATTCTCCCCTTGTATTCTTCTCAGAGGGCAAGGGTTCCTTCCTTATTTTTGTGTGATTTTCAGTAACCTTCTCAGCAATGAGATATTGGAGTTCAGAGAAAATAATCTAAGATGGGATGTTGAGACTACCATCTACCTACTTGGTAAGTGATCTACAAGTTGGATATTGCTGCTTTCATTTTAATTTTTTCAACTTAAATAGTAGTACTGACAATGGACTAAATCAAGGCATTCATTCAAAATAATACTCTGAAAAGCACTTAAATTAATAAAAGCAACTTGGTGGGCCTCAAAGGTTCAACATCAATGAAAAACAGAGAACAAAATTTTATTAAAAATAAACTACCCCAGGTTTTTTGCTGCAAAATTCTTACCAGTGATAGACCAAAAAAAAAAAAAGTGCTTTTCTTTCTTTTTAAAAAGAGTTTATCTCAATTAACTCAGTAACCTAACAGACTTAATAGCTCTGTTTATATTTCACAACTGATTATCACTAGAAGTTATTCGATCCTAGTACCATATGCAAAATCTGAATAAAGCCCTAAAGTTTAAAGACCTAAATTGTGCCTCAATTATTTTTAGCCTAACATTGACAAAAAGGTTAAAGTTATACAGAAACAAACCAATAACAGAACCAGTGACTCATTATGTGACTAAGTCTTAAAATATATGCCAAATGGCAAGATAGCAAAATATATAAAATAGTTATCTTTACTTACAAGTTAGTGACCGGCTCTCCTTTCAATGGAGGTAGGAGGTTTCCTGAGCCAATTAAACAGTTGTGGACTATAGTCAGACTCTGCAGAACATCATCTCTATAAGAAATAAAAACCATTTTCATATTTGAGAAGACCCTAAATCTGTATTTAACAAAAAGCCTTGCAGAGTCTAAGGTGAAGTACAAGAACTTTATCAAGTGGGAATATACAAAATTAAGCCATAAAAATGAGGAACATTTTCAGTTTACCCACTTGATAGTACAAGGTAATTAAACAGATATTTACTGAAAATATCAGATCAACTTACATTTAAATAATCTAAATAATCACAAGTAACAACTGATTGCCCTTTGTGAAGCAATTCTGAATCTACTTCCCTCTTTATCCAAAGATCACAACCACTAACAAACATGATTCCTTCACTAACAAAAGGGAAAACTGTTATAGAAGATTCTCTACTACAGTCTATCTTTTAAAATGGATGAAGTAGGGCATGGCAAGCCACTCCAGTATTCCTGCCTGAAGAATCCCCACGGACAGAGAAGCATGGAGGGCTACAGTCCATGGGGCTGCACAGAGTTAGACACGACTGAAGTGTCTTAACACAGGGACCGCTCTGGCAGTCCAGTGGTTAGGACATGGCACTTTCACTGCTGAGGGCCCAGGTTCAATTCCTGGTTGGGGAACTAAGATCCCACAAGCCATACAGCATGGCCAAAATTTTAAAACAGACTAGGTAAACATTTACTCCAAAAAGCAGTTCAGAGTAACACACAGATGATATAATGGGCTTCCTCTTCCAAGCCCATTCCTAGCGGATTTGCTTATTCAAAATTTCCTGTTATTTGATACATACTAATTTTCTTACTACATATAAAGTAGTCTCAAATAACTGTTTGCTATTAAAGCTCTGTGGGACAGAAAAAAAAACAACTTAGGGATATTTCTCTAGGTAATAGTAATACCAAAATATGAATTACTAAAAAGAAATGAGCCAGTAAAAGCTTCAGTGAATCTAGAAAAACAGGCATTTCCTTACAAAGCAGGCATATTTATACACACTTCCCAAAATATTCACAAGTGAAAATGCTAAGCAGAAGGCACTAAAAGCAAACTAGAAAAAACTCCGAGTTTTCCTATTTCAGCTGTCTAATTACGAGAAACTTTCTGTTGCTAAACTAAACCATTTTAAATGATTTTCTAATCACATTTATGGGAGGCATCCAAAATACACCTTGAAAACAAATACATCTGATATGCCACAGAGAGAGGGAGAGGTGTGAAAAGAATGTTTTAGTCCACAACTATACGTCACTAACTGATTATAAAAGAAAACTAACCTAGACATTTCGAGTTCTCCATCCCCACAACGCTGGAGTTTGCTGAGCTCAGGCTGAAGGAAAGAGTCCAACAGATAGAAGGCGAAAGCCACCTCTTCAGAAGAAGGAACATGCCACTGGATCCCCAAATTCCACAAGTCCCCTGGTTTACCCCAGTCCTACAAGACAGCAGTTAACCAGCAATTTGAGAAGCTGAGGTTAGGGGAGGGGGGAAACATACACACATAATTTAAAAGGCTTAAAAGAAAATGTATACGTAAACCAAACCTAAGGCAACAAATGCACACCAAAGATACATCAGACATCACATGATTCCTTCACTATCATTCCTAAAAAGGTCTCCCTGAAGAGCCACTCAAATGTGAGCTTACTGAAACAGTAACAGTATATTTATGTGAGGCAATTATTACACTCTGCCCTCAAGTTACATCACACTTGTCAAGTTGAAAACATTTTAATAATAGTTTTAGTAATCTATGTTAAAAATAAAGAAATTTTTTAAAAAAAGCAACACTTTTGTACACAACAGGGGAAAAACCCACACTTTGAATCCCTTAGAAAAATAACCCAATATATCCTGGAATCCTAGATTATTGAAAATGCTTGCCTTGATAGGAAAGTATTCAGAAGGAGGCTTGTCAAAGCCGCCTGGCACACTGCAGTACTCGGTAGGGTAGATAAGCGTAGTAGAACGAAGAAGGTGATGCAAAAGGTTACAAGACAGAGTGTAACCCTGCTTACAGGTTAAATGTAGGGTTCTTTGGAGAATCTTTACAAGCTGCTCCCTATAAAGAAGCAACTTCTTCCCATCCACTCGAGTAATCTAGGAAGAAAACATTTGAAGATACTTTGTTTAGAAGATCTGGAATCAATATTTAAAGTCTATGTTTGGCTACTAAAGTTGTCTAAAATAGTGACAATGTTTCTTAAAATGGATTTAATTAACTTTAAGATTGTTTTTAATTATATTCTAACAATGAATCTTTCTTAACATCAAAAACACATTTTTCTGTGTTTAGGCGCTTAAGTGCCACAGTAACATCCTTTTCAAGAGTGTACCCCCTGAAGAGACAAAACTTAATTGGATTTCTCTGTTTTTTGGTTCCTGAACTAAACTGTACAGGAAACTGAAGTTTGATTGATGGCCAAATTTAAAACATGGGGAAGGGGAAGATGCTAAATCTGATCAACTTTTCAGTTAATGAGTTATCCACATTAGAATTAAAAACATTAGGCATGAAATACTCAACCATTATTATACTCCTTTCAAAACAAGAAAATGGAATTATCTGCTTTTTGTAGCCAGATCCAAATCTTTCTAACTTTACATGTTTGGAAGTCAGTTTTTCAAAAACAGAGGATACATCCTCAGAGCAACTCAACATTTTCACAGAAATATTTTCTTATTCCACGGATTTATGATACCTCAGACAAAAGTTGAAGATTCCATAGTAACTCCTTATCTAGCTCTTCTTCATTTAATACATCATCATCTAAAAATAGCAAAATAGTATCAGTGGGGGGAAAAAAAAACATACAATGAAATCCATCATTTAAAAATATTTATATTTAATACTTCTAATAACTGAGAAAAGTCTGCTTTTCATTCTTTCGTCATTAAGCTAGGCTTGCTCCAATGGAGGTGGAAACTCAATTTTCAAAAGATAAACACACCAACCAGGACTCCTGCCCCTTCACATCTCACAAAATACCTTTTATTTTTATGGCAATCTCTGAATGGTTCTTGTATGTATGAAAACATTAACTTAATAGGGTAAAATTTCTAAGCTACCTGTCAATCTGGATGATAAGCAATTGTTATAAGCAATTTATTGTTTATTTCTTGTTTCTAAAACAAGAAATTGCTTGTTTTAAGCAATTTCACCCCAAACTGCAAAATTAAAACACTGCACAGCTTATAGAATGTGTTTTCATCAGTAGAGCTGTAGAAACGAAGAAAAACTTCCAAAATCATAAACATAGATAATAACCTTAAGACTTACTCATTGTAAGCTGAGTTATAACACTGCAGCAGTGGGGAACAAATAGCTTCAAAGATTCCTCTGGGCAGCACTGAAAACATATTTGTTTGTATAAGTTTTTTTTTGAGAGGCACAAATAATTTAACAGTCACAAGTACACACTAGCACTATTTTCAGAGGCAAATAAGGGCAGCTATGAAAGAAATATGTGTATTTTAAGAATGACAGGCATGTTTAAAATAATTAACCACATAAAACTGTTGGCTATTGATTCATTACTTCATCAGTCCAAAAAACCCCAACTCACCTTGACTGCGGCACGGCACATGTCCGCCACCATGCGTCCTGCGACTCTTGTTTCAAATATATGTGAAATAGAAAAATTAAAAACCTTCTGAAGGGCCACCTATTAAAAGATAACGTAAAAATGAAAATGTCTAACTAGCATTTTTTAAAAACTGAAACATCTTTTTAAACATGAAAGAAAATGTTACTCAGACTATACTAAAAAATAATCAAGTAGGAAAAATGTAATCACCTGAATATATAAAGATTTGTTTAATAATATTACATTCAGGTCTATGAACAGCCTTTGCACAAGACCCTAATGTGACCAAAACACTTGAGGCCCAAGATTTTATTTGCTATAGAANTAATCAAGTAGGAAAAATGTAATCACCTGAATATATAAAGATTTGTTTAATAATATTACATTCAGGTCTATGAACAGCCTTTGCACAAGACCCTAATGTGACCAAAACACTTGAGGCCCAAGATTTTATTTGCTATAGAAATGCTGAACACAAAACTAAAGCTGCTGGAAGCAAATGCAATTTAATTATCTTGCTGGTCAATTTAAAACAGAGGGAATATTGAGGAGTATCTAATATTTATTATTTGGACAACTAAAAACTGTAAGTATTTCTCTCTCCTCTAAATGATGTGAAGCATTCTACTAAATTTTACAATTAGATAATTTTAATTATTGAATGAAGGAATTAGCTCTAGACATGAATTGACAAGGCTAAAAATTATAAACATCTCCTTTCAGAAGATTCTGGTTAAATAAGAGATTATTTACATTAACTTCTTTATACTAACAAAATCTTAGTAAATATCTCATGCAGTTATAAGGCAGTTTAGCTTTTAACAAGGACAAACACTGTATAACAATAATCTCAGATGGAGAAAGAAGAAACAGAAATGGAAACAAAGTAAAGGAATAAAAATATATAAAGTTTCTTCACAGTCAACTCTTGTTATGTGTAGTAGTTATGCTCTACAAAACTGCTGTGGGCATTAAATTAGCAAATATTTAACCAAAATTCTTAGGGGAAACACAGGATTAAGTTCCCATAAGCCTCTCATTACATTTTCATCAACTGAAATCTTATGTTTCTGTTTGAAGATACCTTTTTTAACATATATTTGTTATTATTATTTTGGCCATACCACACAGCATGTGGGATCTTAGTTGCCCACTGGGGACCGAACTCAAGCTCCATGCAGTGGAAGCATGGAGTTGTAACTATTCGACTGCCAGGAATTCTTCATCTTTTTCAAATTTTAATATGGAAAGTAAGGAGAAGCTGGTAGGATATGCACACAAGTAACCTGAAGTTCAATTTTTAAAACGTCAAATAAAAATACAAGTTGGAATTTAGCTCTTTGCAGCAATGCACTCTTACCATAAATATTTCTTTGGAACATTGTGTGAGGATTGTACTAAATGTAGAAGACAGACCTAATTCGACCAAACTCTCCAAGTGAGTCATTTTCTCCGTCTCTGTCTCTTCTCTTGTTTGTTCCAACGTGCTACTTTCTATGAGTCCAAAGCATCTAAATAACCCAAAGAAAATAAAATTTTAGCAACTAAAAACTGGCTTAACTTTTTGGTTGATTTGATTAGGTAAATCTCTCTTGTCAAGATAATGCAAATGATAGGTATTTCATTTGTACATCGCTCACAAATCAATTGTCCCTTTGTAACCTCAGAAGCAGCACTACCCTTGCATAGTAATTAAGTACAGATTGCAATGCAGAGCAAGGCTAAAGTTTGCTGAGACAGGACATTGTTATCTTTTAATATCTATCGGACATTAAATAGATCTGAGGTACTTGCTTACCTGTCCATAAACTGTAAGACGAAATCCTCAAATTCAGCTGTGGCAGAACAAAGTTCTCGCTCTACCTGTAATATGTCAATGTGCAGAAAATTTTCAAATAGGCTTTCATTTTTTTCCCCGGAATAAAACTCAACTATAGTCTACAAAATATGTCTAATACTACATTATTACACTGAGCACTGTGAGAAACAGCACCAAATTCCCCTATCAACTTAGAATAACTCATCTACTTCCCAGGAACCAAAATAAGTAGTAATTAACATATTTTGTAAGGGCCCAAAACAGAAGTTCAGGCAGCTATATTTTAAAAATCAATAATGATTTTCAAACTGCTTGTGCATGTATAAAGGATTATTTCACTAGCTAACCATCTGAATGCCAAAAGTAAGGTAATAACATACATGTCACAAAGAAAATAGTTCTGAAAAAACCAGACAGTAATGCTGCCAATTTCCTCAACAGATTTATTCCTAACATAAAATGGAAAAACAAAATGCCATCACTTTTTGCTTAACAAAACAAAAAGTTGATATACACCTTTTCATTTCAGTTGTTTACTGGAATAGCCTATTTTCATCCACCTTCTTTGGTGGGTGCTCTGCAGACTATCCCTACCAGTGATGACCTGACCCTCCAGTCATATCATTCTAGTCACAAAACAGTAATTTTAATTTGTCAGCACCTCTGCAAAGTTGCTTTTAAACTTTCAAATATTATTATTCATATACAGTAGGAATTAGAACTCAGTTGACCAATCTTTTTACAAGCAGAAAGCATCCTTACTTCTGTGAGGTCATTTCTTTCCTGCAGTACAGATGAACAATCTACTAAAGGCACCAGAGTGGAAAATGTTGCTATAAATTGGAATGTGATCTATGGAAAGATGCAAAAGAGCAAACATTAATTACACAGAGTTCTAATTCCAAAATACACATATACCATAAGCTACTATCAAGTACCAAAGAAATCATTCTGAGGGAAATACCACAACAATTTTTCTGAAAGGTTTTTGCTTAGAACTGAACATTTTAAGGTTCCTCACAATTGACTAGCTATTAACTGAGTAATGAAGTTGTACTAAATTTATTTTCGTACAGTTATTTATTAGATTTAAGCACAAAGTTCTCTAACCTTTGGTCACAAAGAAGTTACTTGGCTTCCCACCAAAAATGTAATATTAACTAAGTGTAGATAGAAAATGCTGATGGAGAAGCTGGAGACCAGGGAAGAGGGAAGATGAACAATATGTAAGTCAGGTTTGTATATTAAGGGAATCTAGCATTTCACACCCAGTAATTTTTATCATGCTCCTTGTGATCAGTGCAAAGAGAAGTACAAATAATCATATGCTACCATTTTTAATGGATCTGCTTACACAGAATAGGAAATCTATAATAAGCTTTAAAACACTGTATGATCATAAATGCATTCAAGTTATGGGAAATGACTTAACCTAAGGAAGACCTGATATAGATCAACTAAGTGTTCATGGGTATAAACTCGGGCATCTACAGGTATAATTCTGCTGCCATTAAGAAATTTTACACTTTACTGTGTTCTAAAGAATATCTGAAGAAAAAGTAATAGGACATCCACTTACACAATTAAAACTTACATAGAAAAGAGAATTACAAATATGCTCACCATGCATTTACTAAAGTCATTCGGATCCACCCCAGGTAATGCTCTCATCAACAGAGGTAGCATGTGTGTTGGACCTTCAGGAAACCACTTGCCTCCTGATACCAAACTGCGGGCTACTCCAATGACACAGCTTAAAGTAGCTGTGAGCTGGTGAGGTTCTGTTAAAGTCTCTAGTGCAGGATATGTTCTGCAGTTTGAAAACAGAATTTAAAAAATTTTCCATGACAGATAAACATATGGAACACATTAAACAATTTACTAAATTCATAAACTGCATTTTGGATTAAAGGTTTGTCCGCTAGCAGAGTATTCTGAGTGAACATTTGCTTTTAAGGTTAACAGAGTCACAGAAATAAAGGAAAGGTACATGTTTCCCCAATTCCCTGACATCTCACCACAGTTCCTCATGCCAATTCCACAGTGTAAATAATATTAGCTGGTAGATTTCTGTATTCTTTCAGCATCTTAATCCATTCCCACATTCCAACAGGACCGCAACTAATCTAATCATCAGTGATTATTAGAAATCAGCAATAAGACACAACTATTCCACTCTTCCCTTTTAAAGGAAAAAACAATCTTACTAAAATGTTCAAGTGTTTCCTATTTTATACTTTAAAAAAGGACTGTGTTCTAAAGTTGGAAATCAGCTCTCAAAAACATAAGAGAATATTCTTAACGGTAGAGTGAATAAAACAGGGGGAATAAGACAGATGCAATCTTTGATCATTAAGTCAGTATTTAAGAACAAGGAACACTCACTCTATGGTTCAGTGATTTCACTTTTGAGACTCTCTCCTACAAGGGAAAAAGTCCAAAACACACTCAGTTTAAGTTCTTCTTAACAGAAAAGGTAAATAAATAATAAGGAAATTTCTAAATAAAGTAGGAAAAAGGGAGGATTTCTAACTAGAATTAAAAAATATAACCAAACCTACGTTTATTTTAAAAGATGAATGAAACAAGCCAAAAATGCTTTAGCAGAGGATGTCTTCAGGAGATGTAAAATCAAGTGTCTAAAATTTTTTACTTTTTAAAAGACTTTAAGTTGGAGATTCCCTGGCAGTCCAGTAGTTAGGACTCGATGTTTTCACTGCCTTGGCGGCCCAGATTCAATCTTTGGTCAGGAAACTAAGATCCCACAAAGCATGAGGTGTGGTTTAAAAAAAAAAGTTTCTGTTTTTCTAAAAGAGGAAAAAAAAAAATTCTACAAAAAATGCTAGCCAAGCCACTTCTAAACAGGACAAAATTAAAACTGAGTCTCAAAAAATATCATTGTATTGTCAATTTTGTCAATTTAGCATCTTGGTTGAGATTAAATTTGTCCAAAAATTTCCTACTAAAGAAAAACGTGACAGATAATCATATTTGTATTTATAAGCTTTGTTCCTTCAACTAAAGATTTAGTTCATCAGTCATAATTCACCACCTGGAAAACAATGAAATAAGGCAAAACAAAGGGAAAGTAAAGGAATACCAAAACATCTCAGTTCAAAATTTTAATTCTGCAAACAACTGAAGTCATCTCTTGAGGCAAGTCTCCCCTCTCCAAAGAAAATCAAGGGACCTGCCACTGGCCAAGAGCTCCTGCTGCCCCGTGGAGGCCAAGCGGCAATGAAGAGTGAAGGCTGAAGATAGAGCAGAAACTGCCTAACTTTCACACTCCATCTCCTAATTAAGTTGGACACGCTGGAAGTTACATGCCCTAAGACATGTACAAAAAGACAGGGGAGGCTGGAATAGTGATGCCCAACTTAAATATTTATGGCAAAGACAGGGCAAGATAGTACAAGCAACTCCAATTACAAACAATGGAACCTCGTTTGGTAGGTAACCCTTCACCAAGTAAATGTCACCAATTTTCCTCTCTCAACAGTGAGTCAGAAAACAGGCTGTCATCTGCATGCTGCCAGTAAGGACCTTGGACAAATCTGAGTTTTAGGAAACTCAAGCCATTAGATCCTTCTGGGCTCCAAAATCTAACATTTTTCTTCTGCTTTTAACAAAGCCATTTAGAGAAGAATCCTAAACCTGAAGTTCAGGCAGCAAAGAATGAATAAAAGAAAGCTTAAGCCATCTGCTCATGAACACTCAAGACCACTGAGAGTGGCTCTCTCCTGTGAAGCACACCAAGCTTGCATTATGACAGCGACGAGGCAAATGGAGAACTGTTTTTGTTACTATTCCAACATACAGAACAAAATGAACACAATGAAATTGACACGGTAGAAATAATTCACACAAGGTTATACATATAATACATGAAAATAATAAAGCTAAACAAATTTTCTTCTCTATCACGGACCCTAAGAAGGAGACATCCAGAATTATTGTCACTGCCATGTTCTCAATATTTAGTGACACTCATATTTTGTGAAACAAAACAGCCAGAGGTTTATTTATAAGCGAAAACTTCAATAACTAAAATGAGCACATAAGTCAAAATATTTTACTTTATTAATTTCATGTCAATTTTCTTTTTCTCATCAATAAATCTTTATCAAGTTACCAATCATTAGGTTTAAATATCTTGTTTCCCCTCTAGGAACAGGAATAAGTACCAAGATAGCAAAACAACCCAAAGGAAAGAAAAGAAAGCCAAGAAGAAGAGTAGAAGAGATAGATAACCAGAGTAACAGTGAACACAGCTGAGGCTTCAATGAAACATGTGAATCGACACTCACCTTTCAAGTACAGGGGGTATTACTAACTCCGGTCTCATGAGTGCAAGGTTCTGCAGAGCCTGGGCTGCTTCTAAACTACCAGTTTTGCTAAACATAGCCAAGAGGACAGGCTGAATAATGCATTGTACAAAGTCTGTAACATCTTGATCTGTAAGCTTATGGCTATCAGGCACAGGAGTTAACCAAGAAGGTTTCTTGTATCTTTCACGATGTAATCTTCTAACAACGCTGTTTGGCAACCGCTGAAGTAGTTTCATTAACTTGTTCTGGGGAGACAGAAGCAGAAGGTCCTAGGTAGGTTGTCATTCTCACAGAGATACTCACAGTTCCTCTACTGTCCCAAGTAAAAATTTTTCAAATAACAGCTTGTATAATAATTTTCAAATACAACCTATCTTTTCATTTTTTTAATTTTACTGAAGTATAGTTGATTTATAATGTTGTTAATTTCTGCTGTACAGCCAAGTGACTCAGTTATACACACATATTCTTTTTCATATTCTTTTCCTTTACGGTTTATCACAGGACATTAAACACAGTCACCTGTGCTACACTGGGACCTTGTTTGAGAGTTTGTATAATCTTTTTTCCCCCCAGTTTGTATAATCTTATTACAAAGAACTTGTATGGTCTAACTAGTTAGAATAAAATACTCTTACCAATTAATCATCGATAATAACAAACACTTTCAAATTTCAGTTTTAATTTCTAGTGTCACATGAGTCTTTCATTAATTGAAAAGCCATAACCCAGCAACTTAAAAAAAAACATACACACAATAAAACTGAAAACATGATTCCACTGTTTTGTGGCATTTTGTCACCAGTTACTGGTATTTTTGCCACCAGTTACTACTATTTATTTCTATATGTTCTGTAAACACGGCACCTTATATAAACACAATCATGCTCACACAGGGAAAGCTTAAACTACAGATAATGTACACAACAGGCAACAGTCACACGTGACTGTATCTTAAAATAAAATTCCAAACTGTAAGAGTAAAATATGAACATTACTCACCAGCCACCGGCCATTATTTGAAGGATGGTAAAAAGATGTGATGCTGTTAAACAAACCAGCCAAGTGCTTTTGCACCAGCTTACTTGGTCCACCCTGTTCAGATAAAAGAGCAGCAATGTTAGTACCCACATAATTCTGTAAAATTGAAGGGGTGAACAGGCCCAGGCCTATATACAAATCACTAATGTGGCTCACATTCATCCTGCTGGCAAAAATCAGTTCCACCTCTGAATAAAAGTCAGAAACAATTCCCAGATGAATTTCATGTAAATCAATTCAAGACAGTCTACTAAAAGTAAGGGCAACTTATTGAAATCGAATCATAAAATGGAAAAGATATCTTTCAAGTCAGAGTTAACAGTATCTTTTACTGTTTGTAGATAAATAACTTTTGCCGCTAAGGTGTTCATCTTAAAATAACCAAGTATGCCATATTAAGCATAAAAACATTCCTTAAATGACTGAAGAACTCAAGAATTTCTCATTGCAGGAAATATAGATTTACATAAATACATTCACATATTTATTAGTAGTTCTAAATGTTTCAAGTGATTAAACTTGTTATATTTGACCATATTTTGACGCAAAAGAAAAAATTTTTTTTTCTTAATCTATTACCAAAACAAACACACAAAACCACCAACCAAACAGCAATATAATTTGGATTGCAGGGGGAGGGAGAAAGGAGGAAAAGGCTAACATTCACTTTACCAAGTTGAACAACTTTGGGAATATAGGACTAAAATATAATAATAAAGGCCTTGAAACTGTCTGTTTCAAGATGATCTTTTTCAAGAAACAGCACAGATTCATAATGTATGCAAATAGCAAGTCACTGTGTCACATACTCAAAACTAACATAGTATTATACATCAACTATATTTCAATTAAAAAAAGAATCACCACAGACCTAAAGTAGACTATCCAGTAACACCAGGAGCATGTCTTTCTGCTGAAACGAAAGTCACATTTTCCCTGTCACATTTCCCAATTTAGATCAAACTATTGAGACCATAATTCCATAGCAAAATCCCCCAAATTTTCAAACTTCTAACATTGTTGACTTTTAATTATATTAAATATTCATATTTAACACAAAATGAAGCTGCCAATACAAACAACTGTGTGAGCAACAGCAACTAAAATGAGCCTGATACCAATCACTATCTGATCCTGTGGTCCCTAAAGCCCAAGTTCCAACTCACTGCTTAAAAAAGATGATAAATATTCAAATGTTTTTGGTCTTATTGAATATCAGAAAGAAAATAAGATTTCCCCTCTGTTTAATAATAAAATAACAACCAAAAAAGAAAAGCTTGAAAGTTTCTTTTCTTTTAATCTTACAATGAAATTTACTATATTAAAAACTTCTGAGTTTCTCTGCTGGCTCTGTGGTAAAGAATCTGCCTGCCAATGCGGAAAATACAGGTTCGATCCCAGATCTGGGAAGACCCCATATGATCTGGAGCAACTAAGCCCGTGTGCCACAACTAATTAGCCTCTGCTCTAAAGTCTGGAGCCACAATTACTGAAGCCCATGTGCCCTAAAATCTATGCCCCACAACAAGGGAAGCCACCAAGTGAGAAGCCGGCGCACTGCAGCTGGAGAGTAGCCCCCAGAGCTATGAAAACCCAGCACAGGCAAAACTAAATGTTAAATAATTGAAGAGCTAAACGTCTCACAACCATTCTGTCTTTTCAACAAAAACAGCGAACTGAACAGTTAACCAGGGAGAAAATAGCAAACACATAACAATATCGAGTATCAATGCAGAATAATTCCAAAAGGAGATAACTGCGAAGCCATATGAATGAAAACTTAAGAGAATTATGGTATAAAAGTTGTTCTAATACTCTATTTGAAAGATGATATAAAAATGTAGACTGCATTTTTACTTCTCTTCAATGACGTTGGAAAAATAATCCTCTATGCTTCTCTCCCTTCACTAAGATTACTTTGTCAACAAGCTTTGTGTTCAGTGTAATGTATTATGTGAACACTGACAATAAATGCATTAATAGTGAGCATATGCCAAACTCTGCTTTCAAATTTCACCTTTATCAATTTGACTTGGGAAAGTTCTTTTACCCATGACTCTGGTTCTCAGTCTGTAAAACTGTTACAGACATTCTGAATCTCTTGAAACTCTGTCCCCCTACTTAGAGTATAACTGACCTACAACTCTATTAGTTCCAGTACATAACACAGTGATTTGATATTTCTATACATTACAAAATGACCATTGTAATAAAAACTCTGAACTTCTGACCCTTACTTTAAAGGTCCATTATTTAAGAAGATTTATAAATGGTACATTATGACTACATTTTGAGTCTGAGAAACATAAGTTTACTGCATCAGAAAATACCCAAGAATCAAATGACCAACTAAGCCACTAATTTAGACTTATGCGATTATGCAGAATTTCTGTATGGTTAACCCAAAATTTATAGGAACTATATAAAACAAACATAATGTACTACAAACCATCATGGCAGTGATCCATACTACAGCATGTCCTATATCATAAGCATTTGTTAAAAATCTTGGAACTAACACTTGACTGCTTCCCACTGGGAGGTTCAAGCTTCTCAGAATTCTTGTAAATACCTTTAAAAAGAAAAAAAGAATTAAGGATAACTACTGACAAACAGCAAGTAATTAGTTCATTAAATAACCTACGTGTTATATATTGGTGTTATGGTATATATTTTCATTTGATTAGTTTTTATGACATACTGTTTGGTAATTTGCTTTATTCCTTAGGAATTCATATAAATAACTGTATACCTTTTTAAAATGACACTCTGAGGTCACAGGTATGCAGTCATGAAGCACTCATACTCAGGTACCCCAAAACAGGCCAATGGCACAAAGTTAAGCATAAAAAGGCAAACAGTAGGTCACTATAGTTCAATGTGAAATATTTTGATTACATTTTGCCTCGCTAAATGCACACAAAATTATTCTTCCTATGTTTTCATTCCAAGCCAAGGATGCACAAAAATATTTTCTAGCTGATTTCTCTACCTCTTTAAATTTTAAGACTTGATTTTCCCCTAAGAATCTGCATTTTAATCAGTCATGTAAGATCTAATATGATTAGATTTATATTTAAAACATAATTAAATATGGCAAATATGGGGGCTAAAGGTGGGAGAAATTGACTTCTCCATCTTAGTTTCTACTGGCTGGCAACAGAGGAGGCAGCACAAGCAAAGGCAGGCAGAGCATTGCCTTCGGCTGCTCCCCGGCCCTGCCCTAGTGCCCGCGGGCATCAGAACCAGCCACAGCCCGACCACAGGCCTCCTCAAGTGCCACAGGTGATTCTCCTGCATGGTGAACACCACCCAAGATGCAGGATACCTGGAGACATCTTCCAGCTTTACTTACTCTAGGAAAGTATACAGTGTGATTTTAAAAGTGGGGAATACTCTAGAAGAACTAACAATATAGTACAAAAAAGTCACTGGAAGGGACCAATGCATGACACCTTGAATAACATTCTTAGCACTTTATAAATTACTCACTCTGAAACTTAGAGTTCATGCCCTGCATTGGTAAGACAAAAAAAATCAAACATTTATGATAGCTTGATATGATCTAATTACTTTCTGAAAATAAATGACCCATTCTTATAAATTATTTATGTTTTTACTAACAATCAAAGAATTTGATTGGTGGTACGAGAAATCACACACACTTCTCCTTGAAGATATAAAGATGATGTCAGTGCTACTGTATTTGTTCAAATGTTCTTAATTACCTTTGGTACATATGGATCCCAATCTATGTACCCTATATTATCTGTAGCCAATCGAGCAAAGAGATTTACTAGTTGCTGAAAGTAAACAAAAAAGAAAGACAGTTAAGTAAATACATTTGTTGTTTTTAGGGGTCACAGTCACATCCTTTATCCATTTGTTCTTTTCAGAACAATCGTTATTGGCACAACTGAATTTAATATTTATGTCTCACTCTTTTTAAATCTCCAAATTTAGGTCCTGATTCTCGTCACCTATATAAAATCAGATGCAGTTGAAATGCTTATTTTTAAAAAAAGGAGATGACAAAGCACCATTCACAGTACAAAAAACAGATAAAGAAGTTTTTAATCAAATACACATAGAAAACATCCACCAGGTGTCTAGCAGCACATGAATGGGGGGTACAACAGGGCCTTCCTCTTCATGTACTGTGAAGACATGACAGTGATATACGTCCAGATAGTGATAAAACAAAAATAAAGAAATATAAACAAATGTCTAGCTCTCTTGGAATACAGCAAATACAATTCTAAAAAACTGATTACATCATTAATAGCCAATTTTAAGGAACTGAGAGGGGGACAACGAAGGATGAGATGGTTGGATGGCATCACCAGCTCAATGGACATGAGCTCCGGGAGTTGGTGATGGGACAGAGAAGCCTGGCATACTGCAGTCCATGAGGTCGCAGAGTCAGACACGACTGAGCGACGGAACTGAAGTTACTTATCAAATGATCTGATAGTTACTTCCAAACTAAAATGTATATAAGGAAAAAATGGGATACTCACCCCCTCCCACTGTGGGAGATTTTGCACTGAAACCCAAAGGCCAATTAATTCATCAAACCAAAGTCTGAAGAAGAAAAATGTTATGAATAGCAAATGATTTACAGAAAGTGGTTTAAAGCCAGATATCCTTTGCATTTTTAAAAAATCTATTATTCTTACTGATACTACACAATCTAGAAAAAAATAACACTGAAAGTTACAAACTTAACGGAACAAAAGATTACTTTTGTCTGAATATTCCCTTTCCAATTTATTTAAGCTAAAAGAAATAATCTCATCAAATTTCTACTTCATTGCTAGATAACTGTCTATCCCTATCTAACACTGTTAAGCTTCTCCTTCCTCTCCATGCCCTTCTCCTTTAATGCTTTCCTTTTATTACCTGTTCCTGCAACTCTCCCTTACTCTCTTTTCTTTAATAGGCCAACTAGTAATTACATCATTAACTAGCACTACAGTAATATTTCCAAAAAAAAAAAATGAGTCACAAAGTGTTAGAAGCAATTAAATTAAAGTGGGAAAAAATATCTCAAAGTAAAGAAAGTAAAGAGAATACAGGGGCAAAAACACACTTGATTATTAACCAATTTTCACAAATGTCAAAGAAATTAAAAGTTTTTAGAAGTTTGTAATTAAAACTAAAATTTCATAAATATATAGCTAGATACAAAATTTGTGACTTGACAGATATAAAAGATGTGACATCTCACTATAGAAAACATGCTGGGAGAGATGGTGGGAGGGCCAAGCATAATAACCCTCCCACCCATAATATACTGATATGTACTATTATCCTTCTAGCTTTTTTTTATACCTGTTCCTTTTTTCATAAAAGTACAATCTAACTATTTTTCATTCTAGGGTTTATTATATACCTGCAGTTATGAGAGAGAGAGAGAGAGACCCAAGAAAAACTATACTATATGATGAGGGTTAAAATCGAAGTTTAGAAAAACATTTTTCCCTTCCCTAAACTCTATGCCTATTTATTGAAATTTTCAATTCCTTTTTGCAGTTATCATTCCTTCTCTCCCAATATCTTTGAAAGCCCACATCTTATGTGGCTTGATATATAAATGCCTCACTTTCTCTTTATTTGCAAACTGATATTTAATTGTTTTAGCTTTCACACACACTTCAAGTATAAGAAACATAATGCTTGAGTTGGTAATTTCTTTTTTACTTATTACTGTACTAGTTTGCCTACATACATACATATATGTATATGTGTGCATATATACATATATGCATTCCCTACTGTATTCTAGAATCTACTGATACACACACACACACACACACACACACACACACACGCACACTTACTTAAAACCTTTATGATGAAGTTCTGGAGGAAGGGAGGTAGGAAGAAATATTTCAAAATAAGTGATGGCCTTTTGCATTGTTACATCAAAAGGACACATTAAAGGCCGCCATTCTTCTAGCATCTCAGCTGTGGCATCTGCTGGAAAATACCTAATAAAAAAGAAAGTTTTCATGTATCTGATCATTGACTAAAAGCTCTACATCATTATATGACTGACAAAAAGGGAGGAGAAGGGGAATGTACTCATAAGATAATATCACACACTAAGTTAGCTGACAAGAAACACACATTTTTATAATTCTAAAATAATCAGCCTGTCACACTTAAGTGAGATAAGGTAAATTTTCTTCTTTCTTTGGATCTGGAAAAATGCTATAAAGCTGATAAATCTCAGATAAAATACAAAGTCATTCAAGTCATGTACAAACTTAAAACATGATTGCTGTTATTTTTTCCTTCCTGTGTGCTGTATAATAGCAATAGAAAAAAAAAAAAA
>SJYV01050219.1:1253661-1268218 GCA_006410875.1 Neotragus pygmaeus
ACACACACACACACACACACACACACACACGCACACTTACTTAAAACCTTTATGATGAAGTTCTGGAGGAAGGGAGGTAGGAAGAAATATTTCAAAATAAGTGATGGCCTTTTGCATTGTTACATCAAAAGGACACATTAAAGGCCGCCATTCTTCTAGCATCTCAGCTGTGGCATCTGCTGGAAAATACCTAATAAAAAAGAAAGTTTTCATGTATCTGATCATTGACTAAAAGCTCTACATCATTATATGACTGACAAAAAGGGAGGAGAAGGGGAATGTACTCATAAGATAATATCACACACTAAGTTAGCTGACAAGAAACACACATTTTTATAATTCTAAAATAATCAGCCTGTCACACTTAAGTGAGATAAGGTAAATTTTCTTCTTTCTTTGGATCTGGAAAAATGCTATAAAGCTGATAAATCTCAGATAAAATACAAAGTCATTCAAGTCATGTACAAACTTAAAACATGATTGCTGTTATTTTTTCCTTCCTGTGTGCTGTATAATAGCAATAGAAAAAAAAAAAAATCCTGTCACAGGGAACCCAGTCTATATAAGAAACATAATCAGCAAAGTGAGAAAGAATATCAGCCCAGGAACCTTTTGGCACCTAAGGAACAAACCATTTACCCTCAGTAGACCCTGAGTTCTCTCCTGTGTATAAGAAACAACTGAGCTTGATGATCTGGTCCTACAGGCTCTAACACTCTAATTAAGATATGGGCAGGAGCATCCCTGGGGCACAGAAGATTCAGAAAAATAAAAGCAGAAGTGTATAGACCAACACAAAATGAAGACAAGTGGATAATGAGGACCCATTATCCATTTGGGTATGGAACGGATATCCAAATAGGAAGGCAACTGGGGTTTAAAATAATGACAAGCATATTCAAATTTCTGATTTGAATATGGGCCAAAAAAAGGAAACCGTTTCAAATACACTTGGAGGTCTGGCCTATACATCATATTATTAATCTTATTATATCTTTATATCTCTATGTTACTAGAATCATACTTCACTGCCTATCTTCAAAGATCTTATACACTGAATCATCTTACTAATTTTTCATAGTCAACTGTCAGCAGAGTAACTCAGAATAAAAGTTTGGCATTCTACAAATTATCTAAGAACCTAAAAACCAGTAAATACCTTAGTGATGATCAAATTTCACAAAATGACAATGCTCACTAGTAGCTTATCGAATAACTCAAATTAGTTCTTAAGCTTCTTAAAAAGGAGACATTTTATATCTTGAAAATACATTTGTCCAAGACTGACTAGTATAGTAGGTCAGCAACAATATCTGATCTATAAACTAATTTTAACTCTTATAATAAGCATATGATAAATATTCAAATTTCCATTCAAAAGAATTCACTGCATTCATAGCAGAAGTATATCTTAGAACAGCCTGATAAATAAAATGAAAAAATAGTTCAAGACCATACATCTAGAATTTAATTAAACTAAATTCTATCCACATTTATCTTTAAACATCAGAATATGGGATATTCAAACATTCTACTGAAATGGAAAAAAAAAACGTATGGGCCACCTTCTTATCATTCATTTTTATATAATACCTACAAGCCTCATTTTGGAAAATAATTTTGACTTGAGTAACAATACTCTAGGAATATCTTTCAAATGAAGCCAGTTATACACACATTATTGCATTCTCACTTTCTAATGGTTGACTGACACCCACACCACTTAAACCTTTCTGAGTTTATAAATGAAATCTGAAAAGTTCAGTTCAAGAGCTGGAAATAATATTGCGCTCAGTGACTAACATCACAATGTCAGACACTATATATATCTTTAATTTCCTTTTCAAGATATACTAAAGATGGGGAAAAGTCCACAGAAACAATAAGAAGATTTGTAAATTGAGAAGCTACTTACGGTCGGCAGCTCTTCACAAGTGTTTTGAGAACATTTTCTACAGAACTGGGGGGGAAAAGCCATTTGGTAAATTAGGTTGGTATATTTTAAGAACAGATATAATTCAATTAATAAATATCTCTAAGATACACAGTTAGATATTATCTGTGTATACACAATAACTAATCCTCCTCTTTCATACGCATAAAAGTCTAATGAATACCTAAATGCTGTAATCTCTTTCCTTTGTCTTTTGTTCATTCTATACAATGAACAACAGGGAAGAAAACTGGGAAAACGGCAAATCATCTTTAATCTTTACAAAGTGGGCAGCAATGACCATACTTATCAACACATCAAGAAGTATGCTCAGGGGCTTCAAACAAACAGCAAAGTCTAGAGTGCCTTTATCAGCAGCTGCTGGAGACTAGTTTTCTGTATCCTACTGGTTAGAGTTTTACAACCCTCCAAGGCACTGTATTGCCAGGAACAATTATCAAAATAACAACAGCCACCTTTTTGACCAGCTACTTAAAAAGTTGGTTGATGAATATTAAAGGCTGTAATTTATTTTCCAACATGTAGGTGGTTCAAGTGACTTTAGTAAAGCAAAATAAACACTGGTATATGAACTTATAAATAACACTTCTATTTTAATGAAAAGTCTAGTGTGTACTAGATTAAACACACATCACCAGAATGGAATACTTAAAATATTAACTAGGCCACAGTCAAAAGAGGTCAAATACAAATCAACAAAACAAAGAGTGATTTCGAATTGGAATTTTAAAATAAATGTGTGCCTACTTAGAGTATGATGTATTCAAGTAGAAATAAAGCTAGTCCCTACATCTCAAGAGAAAAAATTATGGGGGAAAGAGGTAACTTTAAGGCAGTGCTTCCACCTGACACTTTCTCAGTAAGCTTCTTGGAATTCTTAAGTCCAGAAGTCTATCCAACGTCTCTGAAAGCTTAAGAACTAATCTTAAGAAATTCTTAAGGAAATTCTAAGGAAAAACACAAACCAAACTCAGCACAAGTAATCAATGCAGTATATAACCAAGAAAGAAAACTATTAACTTCATTACTTGAAGCAGTAAGACTCTTCTTTAATTTCAAAAGTAAATATTTAGAACAAAATTAACTGAAGAGGAAACTGGGCTACAACTCATGAGGTAATTCTAAAATAAAGATGATGACCACATGGCTAGAGAGCCATCGTGGAGCATCTTCTGATTATCAAAGAGAGGTATTAACTTCTCTCACAAAAAAACTCACCAATTCAGAAACAGAGTTTAATTGAGGGAACATCTAAGCTTGCCTAGTTTTTCTTTTTTTTAAAGGTGGGGAGAGTGGGTCAAGCTTCTCTCCAACTACAACTCCCTGAAGACCACAACTATGATTTTTACTCCTGGGCATTTCTGAAGGGCTTGTAACAAGGCTGTGTTCATTTATGTATATACATGTATTACTGATATATTTATATATTTATTAATTTACAAAATTCTATAAACCTTTTCTATCGGGGCAATAAATAAAAGCATGGATCTCTGGATCTTCTTTTAGTTTGGACTGAAGACCCACACTGAGAAACAAATTTTAGAACTCACAGATAAGATGTGAAGGTCCATCAGGTTACAAACAAAACAAGAGATCAATTTAAATATAGATTTTTTAAAAAGGTAATTCTAAAAAAAAAAAAATTCTAAAATGGTAAACTTATGATTCAAGGAAATAAGCAGAAGATCTATAATTCTCCACTTCCTAATGTTTGTTTTCATGTTAACTTTACATTTATTTTTAACTATTTCTGTGGCAGTATTTCTATTTGATAGTACAACACAGAAAACCTGCTATGCTTACTGGTAACTTTTCTATTCTACCAACAAACTTTCATATAATATCAAAAATGATTCTAGAAAGCCAGTCACAAAAGGCTGCATAGCTATGCTTTCTCCAGTTCCCTTCACGCTTCAGAAGAACAGGTGGTTAATTGTAAGACTTGATAGCTGTCACTTCACTCACTAGAGGAATGGGGTGTGTGGGAATGCGATTCAGTTCAATGAAGTCAAATTCAACCTCTCCTAATATATAAGCCTGTGCCAATGGATTTATGCTCTTTATCCAGAAAAGGGTACAATCTCTCTAACCTGTGATATCTGTATAGTGACCTTTTGTGATTCTTGTAATCTCTCAAGATGAAGGGAACAATGTTTCTGTTTAAAAATAAAATAAAAGATTAAGGCTAGATGCTACTAGATTATATTTCACTAATTTTTAGAGAGGGTGAATAATCACTTAAGTTTTCCCAACTGTTGGAAATTTCTAATGTAAAACTGACAACAATTCAAAACACCTTTTTTTTTTAATAAATCAAAAGGGATCTAACAGAGGAACTAAGCTTTGGTTGGGTTTTCTCAAACCCTCTTCCCTCTTAGTAAAGGCATATTAGGTTGGTAAGAAAGCCACAGTATACCATGTAATGAATGGTTCCCAGCTTGGGCTCAGAGTCAGACAGATGTGAAGGTGAACCCTTGTCCAATTATTTACTAGGAGAGAAATATTATATAGCCTCATATCTATGTAAGAGCAATAATACCTACCTCTCATTAGGCTTTTACAAAAATTAAACAAGATAATATAAAGAAAGCAGTTAGTTGGCCCAGAATTAAGCACAATAAATGTTCAGGTCAGTTCAGTCGCTCAACTCTTTGCAACCGCATGAATCCCAGCATGCCACGCCTCCCTGTTCATTACCATCTCTCAGAGTTCACTCAGACTCACGTCCATTGAATCCGTGATGCCATCCAGCCATCTCATCCTCGGTCATCCCCTTCTCCTCCTGCCCCCAATCCCTCCCAGCATCAGAGTCTTTTCCAATGAGTCAACTCTTCACATGAAGTGGCCAAAGTACTGGAGTTTCAGCTTTAGCATCATTCCTTCCAAAGAAATACCAGAGCCGATCTCCTTCAGAATGGACTGGTTGGATCTCCTTGCAGTCCAAGGGACTCTCAAGAGTCTTCTCCAACACCACACTTCAAAAGCATCCATTCTTTGGTGCTCAGCCTTCACAGTCCAACTCTCACATCCATACATGACCACAGGAAAAACCATAGCCTTGACTAGACGGACCTTAGTCGGCAAAGTAATGTCTCTGCTTTTGAATATGCTATCTAGGTTCTTCATAACTTTTCTTCCAAGGAGTAAGTGTCTTCTAATTTCATGAGATGTGTATAAGAGACAGCTTTTATACCCTGGAATTGAATATTCACCAATGATGGTCATAGAGGAGTCTAACAAATCAGAGAAGAAGTAGCCCAGTGGTCATTGTGGGATGATGTTATTGCTATGCCTGTGGAAGAGAAAAACACTTCCTGGATTTATAATTATATAACTTTCTTAAAATTTTCTATTTAGATATTAGGGAACACTGGACTGACAGAGGTTAGATTTAAATTTAGCCTAGCTCTTGCACTTGAATGAGAAGATAATTTTGACACCCCAGAGCTCAGTTTTCTCATAGATCCTATAAAGGAAAGCTAACTAAATTTCTTCTCAGCATTTTGGTTAAGATCAAGTGTAGTATAGAGGTTTCCCTGGTGACTCAGTAGTTAAGAATCTGCCTGCCAATGCAGGAGATGCAAGAGACGTGGGTTTGATCCCTGGATCAGCAAGATCCCCTGGAGTAGGAAATGGCACCCCACTCCAGTATTCTTGCCTGAAAAATTCCATGGACAGAGAAGCCTGGTGAGCTACAGTCCATGGGGTTGCAAAGAGACACGATGGAGTGTGCACCAAGATCTTGGAGACCATTTTAAGGCTAAATTTGCAAGATTTTGTTTAAGATTCTCAATAAATATCAAATCTATAAATGCTGAGTCTGGTTCCAGAAATGTAACCCTACAGAAAAGACTGTAATTGTACAGATACATTATAGAACACATACAAGACTGCCCAGTTTGTACTGAAGTGCTGCTGTTAGAAACTAGAGGCAACCGAATGGCCATCAAGTTAATAGTGAGATGAGATAAGCTTGAAGATTTAAGTCAAAACTATCCAAATATCTGCCAAGTCACAGGATAAGATTCCTAAGATTTTTAAAGGTTATTCTGTTCACTTTCAGTAATATTTTGTTAAGTCCATCTCTACAGATATTCTCCTCCTTTAAATTTATTCATCTATCAGGCTAAAAATAAATTTTCAACTTTATAAAAGTAGTGTGAACTTGAAAGTCGATGGAAGTGAAGTTCTGATTTTCAAAGGAACACTGTCAAAATTGATGAGCAGGAAATTGAACATATCAAGCCTTAAAAATACCATTCCTTATTTTAAACACCTTCCAATCTTCCTTTCTGTAACATTGCTCAATGTCTATACCATTGGCGGCAATATACTAAACCCATTCTTCCCCTCTGGGCACCCAGCCAGGGCAGATCAGAGGTGCCTGGGTGGTTGTGAGGCTTGGCAAACATACCTTGAATGTCTGTGCAATTTAAGAACTTTCCTCCTCTGACTAATCCCTCTTCCTCCTCCAACTGGGTGAGAAACACTGTTTTGAATCAGACTTGAGTTGATTGAGTAAACCAAGCCATGCTTTTCTGTCTTCATAATGCATGTGCTCTGAATGAGGGTCATTGGAAACGAGAACTGGTAAAATACAGAAGACAGGCAAAAGCAAAACAAACAACTTCACAACCCTGCTCGTGCGGAAATTGTAATGTCCTTGCTCAATAGGGGTTTGTTTTCTTGAAGCAGTCATGCATAATCAGAACATTTTTGAAATATTCTGAAATGTGATGAAAGTCCTTCACATTTTTAAAACATTTCTGATGATATTAAAAACATACTTTCTTGACCACTGGTCTTTTGTCTTTTCATTCTCTTCAGGATTAGTTTGGTTTCCTCATTCTTGGTGCATCCTAGTAAATGTCAACCAATAAGGTTGACTTAAGACAGAGAGAATTTGCTTCTTTCTGTCTAGCTTTGTGGCTAACAGAGGGGTCTGGCTTAGTGAAGGGCATGATGAACTCTAAGGAATGATACAATGGGAATTCTCAAAGTCTTTAAGCATAGTAAACATAGTATTACAAGTAGATACGTCATGATTACATTTCAGTTTTCTTTCTTCTTCATCTGATGAAACATAAAGAACTTGGGCATGCAAGTTTTGTGACTTCAAACACACTTTGTTCAAAACATCATGCTTAAGAAAAAGTTGATAAGTAAAGGATATGTCTTTCCCATCTGTGGCAGGGTCCCCATAGGAGGAGGAAATGTGAGATCAACATTTGGCCAATAAACTGGCATTAAACTTTATTATCTCTGTAAATTGTTTTGGTTAGCAGTTTTATCTCCAGAGCTGTATACTATTCAGCAGAAGATGATTGGAGGTGACATAATATTTTCAGTCCAGATTTTTTTTTTAATTTCTTTTTTATTGAAGGATAATTGCTTAGAGAATTTTTTTGTTTTCTGTCAAACATGAATAAGCCATCAGTTCACTTCAGTTCAGTTCAGTTGCTCAGTCGTGTTCGACTCTTTGCGACCCCATGAATTGCAACACGCCAGGCCTCCCTGTTCATCACCATCTCTCGGAGTTCACTCAGACTCGCATCCATCGAGTCCGTGATGCCATCCAGCCATCTCATCCTTGGTCGTCCCCTTCTCCTCCTGCCCTCAATCCCTCCCAGCATCAGAGTCTTTTCCAGTGAGTCAACTCTTCCCATGAGGTGGCCAAAGTACTGGAGTTTCNAGTCTCAAAGAGTCGGACATGAGATGATCATCTATACCTGAGGTTCCTCTAAATTTACAGTTCCACATCCACAGATTCAATCAACTTTGGATTGTGTTGTGTTTAGTATTTACTACTGGGAAAGGTCTGTGTATAAGTGGACACCTGAAGTTCAAACCAATGTTGTTCCAGGGTCAACATTATTTTAGTTGAGTAAAAGAAAAATTTAAAAATGTAGTAATGTGTAGAATAACAAAGGAAGAGGTGGCCAGGTGAGACCCAGGTTCAATCCCTGGAAAGGGAAGATCCCCTGGAGAAGGAAATGGCAAACCACCCAGTATTCTTGCCTGGAAAAATCTCAGAGACAGAGGAGCCTGGTGGGCTACCGTCCATGGGGTCGCAAAGAGTCGGACATGACTTTGCGACTAAACCACCACCTTACTTTATAAAAGGGACAGAGACATTAATGCCAATGAAAAAAGATTTTTATTACTTACATTTCCTGAGAGGAGAGAAACACCATGCCGTGTAGGACCATATGGGGAAGTACCAGAGTTGATNAAGAGTCGGACATGACTTTGCGACTAAACCACCACCTTACTTTATAAAAGGGACAGAGACATTAATGCCAATGAAAAAAGATTTTTATTACTTACATTTCCTGAGAGGAGAGAAACACCATGCCGTGTAGGACCATATGGGGAAGTACCAGAGTTGATCAATAGGCAGGAGGAAAAGGGAAATGCACAGTTCAGTTCAGTTCAGTTCAGTCACTCAGTCGTGTCCGACTCTTTGCAACCCCATGAACTGCAGCACGCCAGGCCTCCCTGTTCATCACCATCTCTCGGAGTTCACTCAGACTCGTATCCATCGAGTCCGTGATGCCATCCAGCCATCTCATCCTTGGTCGTCCTCTNCCACTTGACTTCACATTCCAAGATGTCTGGTTCTAGATTAGTGATCACATTATCATGATTATCTGGGTCGTGAAGATCTTTTTTGTACAGTTCTTCCGTGTATTCTTGCCACCTCTTCTTAATATCTTCTGCTTCTGTTAGGTCCAGACCATTTCTGTCCTTTATTGAGCCCATCTTTGCATGAAAAGTTCCCTTGGTATCTCTAATTTTCTTGAAGAGATCTCTAGTCTTTCCTATTCTGTTCTTTTCCTCTATTTTTTTGCATTGATCACTGAAGAAGGCTTTCTTATCTCTTCTTGCTATTCTTTGGAACTCTGCATTCAGATGCTTATATCTTTCCTTTTATCCTTTGCTTTTCGCCTCTTTTCTTTTCACAGCTATTTGTAAGAACTATAATTATTTCATATTTAGCCAAAATAAATTATATTTTCAATCTCCTTAAGAACTAAAATTTTGTACTAATTTTGCTTTTACACTTGTTCTCCTGCCTCTGAGTAGCTATTAACTTATATTTAGGAAATGGCATCAATATAGGAAAGTCTTCCCCCAACTGCCATCCTATTTATCAGGGCAGAAAGTAAGTTCCTGTCCCAATTCTTGAGCTCTTGTCCCAGTTTCAACAAATGACTCTGTGTGAATTTTCCTTTTTGGGAAGCAAGTTCCTTATGATTCCTTATGTTAATAAAGTAAATGCCAAAGATGTAGCAGAGAAGCCTGAGGAAAGCCAAAAGCTTTGGCCTCCAGTTACTGAGATAGTGGACTTATATAAACCTGGACAATGTTCATGTAGAAATCAGAGAAATGTACAGCAAATGATAGAGTCAAGATGAGAGTCTTATGAACTGCCCATGGCCAGAAGGTTCAGCTTCACTTCACAATTCTCGAGCTAAAAATTAACTTCAGGGTAATCAGACTGGCTTTTTAATAAATGAACTCGGAAACTGTAGCCCTGGTATATTCTACATCTCTCTCCTTCAACCTCCCTGTAACTTAATACATCCATTGTTTCCTGTTTTTCCTAAATCAAACAAATCTACCATCAGTTAGTCAAACACTAGCCATCTCAAAGCTAATCTTTTAAATCTAACACTGCTTATCGGCAAGCAGTCATTTATCACAGTCACGTCACACAAAATTTTGTTGCTGTTCAGTCGCCAAGTCGTATCTGACTCTTTGTGACCCTATGACTGCAGCACACCAGGCCTCCCTGTTCATCACCCTCTCTCAGAGTTTGCCTAAGTTCATGTCCACTGAATCGGTGAAGTCATCCAACCATCTCATCATCCGCCCTCTTCTCCTTTGCTTAGTGTGCTGCCTCGATCTGTAACTTGTAATAAATATGCTACTCCAGTTAAGTGCACGGGACACTGTTTCATGACATAAAACCATGACCCAAAGATTCAAATGCTTCTTTTATGAAGTAAACAATAAGCAGCTCTTAAGTTGCTAGTATTAAGCTCATAGCTGGTATTAAGTTCACAGATCATCCCCAATTTTAATTTTTCTACTGAATAATAATAAACAAAACCCCTACAAATTGTTTCTCCAGTAGAAAGTAAGACAGATTAAGAGTAAAAGGGTATTTTGCCCCTGAGGCAAAAAAAAAAAAGAGGACAAAGAGGGAAAGGAAGCAAAGAAGGAGGAGGAGGATGGGACAGAGAAGACCAAGGGAAAGGAGAGGCAAGTTTATAATCCTTGCTGGAAACAATGGAACCAGCTTTTAAAATCATGTTGAAATGCATGGCATTCTAAGCAGTGGTTTCAGTAAAGACAAATACATAAGGCACAGGAGTTTACGACTTGAAAGACAAACAGTTAACAAATGAAGCAACCTTTCACTTTTGATTACTAAAATAGTATTCTAAAAATAGTTATGAACACATGCAGTCAGCTGACAGAACTGTTTCAAAATGTGTCAGAATACATCTAAGAGGAAAGTACTCAAAACAAAATACCAGTTCCAGAAGCATGCCATATTCAAGGGTTCTTTAAGAAAATTTTCTAAAATAAAATGTTCATAAAAAGTCACACTTCTATCCCTTGGTTATGAACACTTGCTATTCTACTGTATTATTTATAAATAGAATCTTTAGTGGAAAGTACGTTTTAAAATGTTCTCAGTGACCCCCCATCTTAGAAATTCAGAGGACAGAGACTAGCTGTGAGGAACAAAAAGTATTGTTATCTGGCTCTCCAAATAGTATCTCTAATATTGCTGCATGAGAACCAAGACCATTAGACTCCTCTGGTATTAAAAAATCAAGGCAAATGTGATGAAGAAAAGTCCAAGAAACAAAGAATTCAAAAATCTTTCAAAGTTAATTGTTATATAACTTTATACAGTGTGACGTGAATGGAAATACGGTAACAGGTTCTCCTTTCCAGAGAAGTAAAATATAATAACAGTAAAATGACTACAAGAAATGAGACACAATGAATAAAGAACTATAGTCCTGAAAAACTGTGTTAAGTATAATTTTCTATTTTGTTTTTTAAACAGAAGACACATTAAGCTCCAAATTTTGTCCTCCGGTGCGGCCTCTCACCAAGAAAGAGCCCCCTCAAAAGTAGTTCCCAGTATTCTCTCTCATTCCTTAAATCTGGAACAATAACCACCAGTTTTAAAAAGAGGCTGCATCCACAGAGCTGCACTTTACCATGTGGGCTCCTTTCAGTGGAAGCATACAGCCCAGTATGTAAGTATTTCAAGCCACTAGGCCAATATAGCTCATCTTCTTTGGAGCATCAACTTTAGTCAAGAGATACATAGGGAAGAAATTTTTACTCATGAAGACATGACTTAATAAGCTTAATAAAGATATGAATGTTTAAGATAAAATGTAAAAATTCCAAGAAATTCCTCATACCATACCTCTTAGGAAACCTCTTTGGGGAAAGGGTAGGAGGTATTAAGTGGACAGTCTGAGATGCACAGGAACAGGAAGAATATTGGTTTGGAAACTAAAAGACCTGCATCTTACAGAATTAAAAACAGAAAAAAAAAAAGTGCTGGACTAGTGATAAGAAAACAGGAAGGGCTTATTAATGAGGCAGGAAACTTTAACTTGCATGGAAGCAAGGAAACAAATCTGTAAGACTTTAACCACACGCAGGGAGCATTCTGGAAATGTAAGGGACATTTTTGATTATCACAATTAGTAGGGAGGACTCATTGAAATTTTAGTGATTAAAAGCCAGGTATACCAGATATCCAGCAATTCATGGAACAGCCAAACTCAACAAAAAATTCTTATTGCAAGACTTTCAAATATTTCAATACATGGTCATATAGATTAAAACTTTTTGAACATGAAAGATAACTGTTTTAACGTTAACTGTTTTTCACAGTTTATTAATAGACATCAAATCTCTAGGAATACAACTAACATATAAATTGAAGGAAGGCTATATTTTGTTTTGCTGAAAATTTCACCTAAGGTTATTCATGATTTCTAAAGAAAAAAATTACAGCATAATGGCGTTTCTGCTACCACATCTGATTTGTTAAAACCAAATCCTTGAGCATATACAGATTTGCACATAAATATGTAACTAATATTGATGATTGTTTTAGAACCAAGTGTCATTGGCAGTTAGTGACACACAAAAAATGAGGATGTTACAGAACTTCATTAATAGTTTTGTTGTTGAAATGCTTCATGTTTTTTGGACTGTCATCCTTTTTGGGTAGGGCACAAAAGGCTATTCATGCTGTAAAAGTTACACACTGACATTATTTATGTTGGCAAAAGTCAACTGCACAAACTTTATATGGCTTCATATACTAATGTGTCTTTTCCTAATTCATCCTTTGCCTCTATTTCTTTCACATGTATTAACGTTCAAAAATAATGTTGGAAATACTAGTAACTATCCCACATAATTACATAAAGAATTATTGTGACACTATGTTATAAATAGGGGCTTCGCTGGGGGTTCAGACTGTGAAGAATGTGCCTGCAATGGGAGAGACCGGAGTTTGATCCCTGGATTGAGAAGATCCCTTGGAGAAGGGAATGACTACCCACTCTGGTATTCCTGCCTGGAGAATTCTGTGAACAGAGGAGCCTGGTGGGCTACAGTCTATGGGGTCACAAAGAGTCAGACATGACTGAGCAACTAACACTCTCACTTTTTCACTATGTTATAAATAAGGTCAGCTCACTTGCCAGAGTATCTTACTTCCTTTTTTCCCAGTCAGTAGTCTGAAGTTAGAGAAGGCAATGGTATCCCACTCCAGTACTCTTGCCTGGAAACTCCCACGGATGGAGGAGACTGGTAGGCTGCAGTCCATGGGGTCGCTAAGAGTCAGGCACGACTGAGAGACTTCACTTTCATTTTTCAATTTCATGCACTGGAGAAGGAAATGGCAACCCACTCTAGTGTTCTTGCCTGGAGAATCCCAGGGATGACGGAGCCCAATGGGCTGCCGTCTGTGGGGTCGCACAGAGTCGGACACGAGTGAAGCGACTTAGCAGCAGCAGTCTGAAGTCATAAGTTATTTCCCTCTCTCTTATCAGATGTATGATCTGTTATTCTGTATCCTAGTACTAAATTTTATTTTAATGTCCACTAAAAATACTGCTCTTACGTTTTCTTGTACTTCTGATACAGACTGTGTTTTGACCTTTTTTACTTATAAATTCAAACTTACTCATTATAAATAGATGTAAAATCTGAATACCATACTGTTTTACACTGTAATAGTGCATGCATGTTTGAAATACAGATTGCTTCAAATAAACTTTGTTGTTGTTCAGTTATTAAGTTGTGTCTGACTCTTTGCAATCCATGGACGTAGCACATTGGCTCCTCTGTCCTCCACTATCTCCCAGAGTTTGCTCAAATTCATGTCCATTGAGTCAGTGATATAATTTAACCATCTTATTCTCTGCCACCCTCTTCTTTTGCTTTTAATCTTTCCCACCATCAGGGTCTTTTCCAATGAGTCGGCTCTTTGCATCAGGTAGCCAAAGTACTGGAGCTTTAGCTTCAGCATCAGACCTTCCAAAGAATATTCAGGCTGATTTCCTTTAGGATTGACTGGTTTGATCTTTGCTGTTCAAGATATTCTCAAGAGTCTTCTCCAGCACCACAGTTCAAAAGCACCAATTTTTGACACCCAGCCTTTTATGGTCCAACTCACATCTGTACATAACTACTGGAAAAATCATAGCTTTGACTAGATGGACCTTTTTTGGCAAAGTAATGCCTATGCTTCTTAATACGCTGTCTAGGTTTGTCATAGCTTTCTTTCCCAGGAGCACGTGTCTTTTAATTTCACGGCTGCAGTCACCATCTATAGTGATTTTGGAGTCCAAGAAAATAAAGTCTGTCATTGCTTCCACTTTTTCCCCTTCTATTTGCCATGAAGTGATGGGACAAGATGACATATATCTTCATTTTTCAAATGTTGAGATTCAAGCCAGCATTTTCACTCTACTCTTTCACCTTCATCAAGAGGCTCTTTTAGCTCTTGACTTTCTGCCATCAGAGTGGCATCATCTGCATATCTGAGGTTATTGTATTTCTCCCAGCAATCTTGACTCCAGCTTGTTCTTCATCCAGCCTGGCATTTGGCATGATGTACTCTGCATGTAAGTTAAATAAGCAGGGTAACAATAGACAGCCTTTTTGTACTCCTCTCTCAATTTCAAACCAGTCAGTTGTCCCACGTCCAGTTCTATCTGCTGCTTCTTGACCTGAATACAGGTTTCATAGGAAGCCGGTAAGGTGGTCTGGTAGTCACATCTCTTTAAGAATTTTCCACAGTTTGTTGTGATCCACAAAAAGGCTTAAGCATAGTCAATGAAGCAGAAGTAGATGTTTTTCTGGAACTCTCGCTTTTTCGATGATCCAACAGATGTTGACAACTGATCTCTAGTTCCTCTACCTTTTCTAAATCCAGCTTATACATCTGAAAGTTCTTGGTTCACATACTGATAAAGCCTAACTTGAAGAATTTTGAGCATAACCCTGCTAATAACCGTCTAGTCATGGCTATGGTTTTTCCTG
>SJYV01050219.1:1270973-1287392 GCA_006410875.1 Neotragus pygmaeus
AAAAAAAAAAAAAGTGGCTGCCTCTGGAAAGTTACACCTGTCAGGACAGGAGGTATGACACTTGGTTATAAAGAAGCAAGTAAAAGAACTACTGAAAAAGGAGAAATTACCAAAGGAATTGCTTTCTCTCCCACATGATTTATCAAACACTTTCAGAGGTAGTCAAAAAATCAGCCAGGAAAATTTAAGAAAGATAACTGATTGGAACAGTTTAAAGGTTCCTGAAATCTATGAAATGGTGACTCTAATCAAAAGTTCAATGGGTTCTTATTTTAAGGTCTAGTCAATCCAGTCTGTGCCACGCTCCCTCCGGCAGAAATAAAACTCAAAAGTAATCCTTCATGTTAAATTTTGGTTTTTCATAATAAATATTAGTAAAAGCACATTTGGACATTTTACCATTTAGTTTTATGACAGGTTTTGCTATTTTTATCACTGAAATGGGTTTCTTTGTTTTAGCACATGGAGTCTTCAGGAAATTAATGCCTTCTGACCATTATATTTGTGAGCACTGTCCAAAAGAGTTAGGGCCTAGTTCACAATTACTTATAGTTATTTACTCTTTTCATTAAATCATTTCACTATTTACCTATGACCTGTATATCTTTTAGAGTCTGCCATTTGCCATCATTTTCCAAATAAACTCACTTAAGACTGCTGACTTAAGTGAAGCCTAATAATTAAATGAACTGACCTGGGTGGGCATGTAAACATGTCTAGGACTGAGAGAAAAGAGACACAAGTAAATGTTTAAAGATTTAATTTATAAAAGAGAGAAAGGAAAAATAATATAGGCATATAAACTTATGCTCTTCAGGAAATTAGTACATATATATATAAAACAAACTACTCTAGATAATAAAAGGAAATAGCTATTAAAAGTTGAAGAGAAGATTTCCTAAAAATAAACCTCAGTTACAAATTCAAGTCAAACATGCAAAGATTAAGAAATTTAAGGGGTAGATCACAACTGGACAAATTGTTAACAAGGAAAAATGACCCTGTGCAGTCAAGTCTGAAATCATTCTTATTCAAAAAAGGACAGATCATCACACTGTACTCTGAAACAGAGTACAGTGTGTATTTACAGTATAAATGTACTCTGTATTTTACTCTGTAAAATATAAAATGCACCAAAATGAGAGATCTGGAAGAGTCAGGATGTATGCACAAGAAGCAAAAAACACCCAGAGATTTATAATCTTGGAATGTCTAAACATTACTAGGAAATTACATAAACCAAGGAGCACATTTGACCGTGCTCTAAGAGTCATCCACTGAAACTGACGCTTCTTTAACTGTAAGTGTGTGCGCTCTGGGATGTGGGTCCTCCTGGAATAGGCAAAGCTCCTCTTTGTGAAGCATTCATTTTAGCTGAAGAGTTAAAACACACGTGGATACACTATGAAGAATGCCAAATGTGCATTACTTTTAGTGACAAAAGACTAGATTTCAAACAAAAATCTCTCATTTTCTTTGGCCAGAATGCTGATGAACTTTAGTTGTTAAGAGATACAGTGGGTGGGAAATTCTTAACTGCAGTNTTGGGAGCTCGTACACACCTGTGGTGGATTCATGTCGATGTATGGCAAAACCAATACAGTATTGTAAAGCAGAGTAAAGTAAAAATTTTTTAAAATAAAATAAAATAAATACAAAAAAACCCACAAACTAGAATCATTTAAATGCTACTTTCAAATGAAAACAAACCATAAGAAACAGCATTTATCTTAAAGATAAAACACAATTTTCCAAAGAAACATCTCTTGTTCCCTGTGGCTACCTCAGGCCTTGTCAGGGCTCCAAGTGCCCCTGTGGTTAGGCACTTACTCTCCCCTGTGGCTAAGATATTTCTGTGGAAAAACTGGAGAACACTGCTCTAAGCCATTGAAATAATTTACCTACAAGCACATTGCTTTTGCTGTAGTATATAAATTGTGTAAAAATGAACGACATAAAATTCACAAACTCCAAAACTCAATTCTATGAGGAGACCAACAGGGGAATCCTTAGAGGAGCTAGGACTGCTAACAAAACCAAAAACTTTAGGGGGATGCAGTGAACTGCTTTTCAAAGCATATTTGCAATAATAAATATTTCCTGAAAAAAACCCTAAAAGTCTGATAAAGGAATGATTTGTTAAATTATTGGTTTATGCCTTTAGACTACAGTGTAGTCATAGATGTGTATAAGAGACAGGTATATGTATGGCTGAGTCCCTCTGCTGTNAAGCATATTTGCAATAATAAATATTTCCTGAAAAAAACCCTAAAAGTCTGATAAAGGAATGATTTGTTAAATTATTGGTTTATGCCTTTAGACTACAGTGTAGTCATTTAAAATTGTTTTCAAAGAATTTTATGGACATCAAATGTAATATCATATAAAATATCATGATATAAAACATTCACAATACGTAACTAAACAAAAAGAAACATCCATGTGTTAGGATTAAAAAATAAAGCAAACACTATAAAATATTACTTCTTGATGGTCAAACTGACTCACATTCTTCTGTATACCTCTGTTTAAGCAAACTATTTTAAAGGAAATGGGCATTACCTATTACAATTAAAATTAACATGTAAAAATATTTCATATCAACTTCTATTGTACAATGCTTATAACTAGGTAATTAATATTAATATTTCTGCATTTCTACTATTATCTTAATTTAAAAACCCTTTATCAAAGACTACTCAAGTCCCACTCAAAAGAGCACAGGAGAGATTCCTTGGAGGTCCAGTGGTTAGGATTCAGCGCTTTCGCTGCTGTGGTCCAAGTTCAATTCCTGGTGGGGGAAGTAAGATTTCGCAAGCAACACAGTGGCCAAAGCAATTTTTTAAATAAATAAGAGCATAGGAGTCAAGTTGTTCTCACCAGCCAAAAATGAGATCATAAATCACAATAATTAACTGTAAAAGATGTTTAAATTAAGTTCATAAAGAATAAAAGGTATCACCATTTTGCCATCTATAACAGATGCAGGATGGCCACTAACATCACAAAAAGAGAACATCGGAGGTTACTCATCTCCTGATACAATTATACAATACCTACTATTATACAGTCCTGAAACAGAAAATTAAACTTTATGTGCTGAAGAACAGCAACAAAATCAATTACACTGTGTCTTTACCACTTCAATCTGACTCCCACTAAAGCAGAAATGGAAATGTAATTAGAATTATATAATTAATAAAACTGACTTTAAAAGATACAAATAAAAATTGTAAGCTTACAGAAACTATGCCTTTGTTTTGATCTTTTTGTGGAACACCTACAAACACTGGTTGTAAAATACACTACAAACAAAACCTTACTTAATTCTAACGTGAATATTACATTGGCCTGAGTCTGATTATAATAAAATGTAAATTAGAAAATATTAACCAAGTGTAACAGAAAGAAACTGAATCATTTAAAAGCATGCATATGAGTCAATTAAATAATCACTTTCAGACTTAAGGTAGACTCCTCCATGAGGTACTTCCTTTAAAATCATATTCAATCAATAATGACTATTCTTACTGTTATCAATCAGCATTATTCTGAATCTAGATTAAAGAGTAAACTAGAAACAAAAATAACGATAATTGTTTCAGGAAAGGCAGAATAGTACGACGTCAATGCTCTAATTATACTTAAAACATCTGAAAGTGTTAGTCACTCAGTTGTGTCCAATTCTCTGGGACTCCACGGACTATAGCCTGCCAGGCTCCTCTGTCCATGGAATTCTCCAGGGAAGAATACAGGAGTGGGTTGCCATTCCCTTTCTCCAGGGGATCTTCCCAATCCAGGCATTGAACCTGCATCTCCTGCATGGCAAGGGGATTCTTTATCATCTAAGCCACCAGGGAGCCCTGAAACAATCAACTAAAAAACCACTTTTAGACTACATAAGAAAATTTGCAGTTTTTTTAAAAGTTAGCAGGCTTCCTGTATGGCTCCCAAATAAAAAAGAACAATAGTTGAAGAAATACTGCTCCATTCATAATACCAACAAATGATTAATCAGAAATATTTCTAAAGAAAAGTGCAAGAGTTAATTTTAACACAATAAAAACTGTACTAAAATGTAAAACATTTGAATAAAAAGTGAGGCATAACGGAATTCTATTCAATACTCTATAATGGCCTATATGGGAAAAGAATCTAAAACAGAGTGAATATATGTACAACTTACTTTGCTATACAACTGAAATTAACACAACAGTGTAAGTAGACTATACTCCAATAAAAAAAATTTTTAATTTGCACCCACAAATGCAAAAAAAAAAATTGTAGACAACAGGAATTTTTTTTATGTATTTTAATACCTGACAGCTAGGGCTAAACGATAAGTATTTTATAGCCAGGAAGACTACGATGACCAATGAAATCCTTGACCACCTCCAAAATTAATTTATTTCACACAGTAACTTCAACTCTTTCCTCTACCAAAAAAATAAATATACATACTATATCTACATTGTATCAGCTCCAGTCTTTCTCTTCTGTTCCTAAATGCAAGTCGCTCACTCATGTCCAACTCTTTGCAACCCCATGGACTGCAGCCTGCCAGATTCCTCTGCCCATGGGATTCTCCAGGCCAGAATACTAAAGCCATTCCCTTCTCCAGGGATCTTCCCAACCCAGGTATCAAACCCAGGTCTCCTGCACTGAAGGCAGGTTCTTTACCATCTAAGCCACCAGGGAATTCCTGTTCCTAAGGTGCCACGAAATAGAAAAAATTTTAAAAGGTAAAATTATCAGATAAATCTAGAGGATGGAGAATTACTTTGACTTCATTCCATGACTAAGTCCTGAAATACATTATGTTAAAAATATAGATACAGCTTCTCACTGCTAGAAACAGTAAATGAACAGATAAAATGAAAGGTTTTCTCATAAACCCACCTCTCTTCTTTTCACTCAAGTATGTATTTATTCAAGCCAGTCCAGGTTTGATGCATGATACTGGATGCTTGGGGCTGGTGCACTGAGACGACCCAGAGGGATGGTACAGGGAGGGAGGAGGGAGGGGGATTCAGGATGGGGAACTCGTGTATACCTGTGGCGGATTCATGTTGATGTATGGCAAAACCAATACAATATTGTAAAGTAATTAACCTCCAATTGAAATAAATAAATTTATATTTAAAAAATATTTTTTAAAAAGCATTTCTAGAACAAATAACATGTACAGTATGACCCAAATTGTTCCTTTAGGTGAAGAACTCAAAATCAGATGTAAGGAGACATTTACCAGAAAACTAAGTAATATACTGAAGGAGGGGCATAAATGCAGTTTATTATTAGAATTCTGTGATTTTTTTTAACCAAAAGTTTCATTATATATATAAGTCATTATTGAACCCAATCTTGAAAGATTAGAGAGCTGTCATGACTCTGAATAGGGAACTAGAGTTCAGTATAATCTGAGCAGTTGGGGAAAGAGGTGGCAAGAGGCACAAAAGACAGCTCTAGGTAGAGAAACACAGAAAAGCAACTTTCTGTGACAAAAAGACACAGTTGGTGAGGTGGGAGGGAGGCTCGAGAGGGAGGGGATAAATATATATTTATGGTTGATTCATACAATACAACATTGCAAAGCGATTAAAAAAAAAGAAGAAGACACAGCCAAAAGAACATTACTTGTTCTAGTTCCCCTTCAAAAAAGTCAAACTGAGGATCAAGAAAAGGAATAGATTATCACAAACAACCAAATAAGGATGTTAATCCCAAGTGACTGCTGCTGGGACGAAGGCAGCAAAGGTGCTATCTGCAGTGGAGGATGTCTTACGTTTCCACGTTAAATTGCTTTGCAACTCCCAACATTATAATCAACTCTGGGTAGAGAGAAGAGTTATGTATTTCAGTACAACAGCCAAGCAAGCATGAACAAAATGGTTCTACAAGTTGGCTAAGAAATCAAACTGGTCTATGTCAGTCCCATGGGCAAGTCATTTAATCTTCAGTGCATGTGTATGAAATTTGGGTTTCCTCACAAGGCTATGGGGATAGATAACTGATTAATGGGCATGAAAGACATTCTTTGATTTAATTATGCTAGAATGGGGCTCCAGGTACCAGCTGTTTTCTTGTAAGTTTCCCAGATGTCTCACTATGTTTGAGAACCACTGTACCAATAGCACCCCACTCCAGTACTCTTGCCTGGAAAATCCCATGGACGGAGGAGCCTGGTAGGCTGCAGTCCATGGGGTCGCTAAGAGTCGACAGGACTGAGCAACTTCACTTTCATGCATTGGAGAAGGAAACGGCAACCCACTCCAGTGTTCTTGACTGGAGACTCCCAAGGATGGCAGAGCCTGGTGGGCTGCCATCTTGGTGTCGCAGAGGTGGACACGACTGAAGCGACTTAGCAGCAGCAGCACCTAAGCAGACACACGGGAGCATAATTTATGTTTTTTAAAATCTACTTTAAAAATATAACACTAATACAATGTTTCAATTTATATTTCTTGTGAGGCTAAACGTATCTTCTTAAGATAATTTGCCTTTAAAAAATATAAAAAATTAATACCTTAAAAAAGGTGGGGGGGAGGCAACCCAGAGAATAAACACTGAGTTAAGTTATAGATTATAAGACAATGTTCCTTCAACATCTATACTGAACCATGCTGGAAATCTGTGGATGGGACAACAAACCTATACATTTTCTTTCCTTAATTTTTTTAACCAACTATAAGCTGCATCCTTGAGAACTGAGAGGAAAATATTACTGGGGAAGGAGGAAATTATTATTTTATCAGGAAAGCAATATATACGTATTTAAATGATTCAAATAGTACAGCAAGCATACAAATTTGAAAACTGTCGCCTATGACTGTTAATAGCCTAGATAATATCCTTCCAGACTTTATTTATATATAAATGTACGTATGTATATACTTTTCAAAAACACAAATGTAATGATAATATAGATATTGTTTACTACTTATTATATTTTTTTACTTAACGGAAGCTCAAACCACTGTTCAACGCCTATAAAGTGTTGTGGCAGAGGCCTCGACATCACTAATATTTAACTCTCAGCTCTTACCAGAGATGAAACAAGGTGAACACTGAGAACCTTTTTTGCAACTGACTGAACATACAAGTATACCTTGAGAAATACAACGACTTAAGTCCTCCAGGGAGAGTTCTATTTTTAAAACAAAAAACCTTCAAACTGACAATAAATATCTGACCAAGTTAAACAAACTGGTTTAAAACACATTGAGAGTAGGTTTCCAAAACCCTGAAAGCCAGGTCTGTCATCTTTATCAAGTGTAGCATAATACCTCTGATGGAAGGCAATAAAGGAACAAAGAGATCTGAGGTTACTCTCCTCTTTACCCCCACCTACCACGGGCTGAATAACACTGGAGTTTCAGCATATTATATGTCAGAGTTATGTCCTCTACAACTTATTAAAATTGACACAACAATCTCTAGTAAAGTCATTCACTATTAACACCTAATGATGCCTCTACTTTCCTCCCAGTTGCTTCTCTCTTGAAGCATAGACAACGGGCATTCATTTCTCAAAATGTTTTACTATCATTTAAGAGCCAGACATGGCAACAGGCAATGGAAACAAAAATAAGTAACAAATGGCCCTAGAGCATGCAGCCTAGAGAGAGGGACAGACAACTGACTAATTCAATATGATAGTCTGAGTACAGACTAACACGCGTGCTCAATTTGCTCCACCTCTGTTGCCACACATTAAACATCTTCCTCCAAATTCTTCCTTACCTAATCAAATCCTATCTCAAGGCTCAGCTGCAGTTTTCCCAGGTGACACAGCCCAGGTAGCTTTCCTTACTCTGGACATATGGTTAAGAGCAAAAGCCTTGTGGTCAGCAAGCAAACTGCCTGTTACATAACCTAAGATTCATTTCTTCAAAGGTAAAACTGAGATAATAAATGTCAGTCAGTGAAACTGCTAAGTCGTGTTCGACTCTTTGCAATCCCATGGACTGTAGCCTACCAGGCTCCTCCATCCATGGAATGTTCCAGGCAAGAGTACTGGAGTGGGTTGCCATTTACGTCTCCAGGGGATCTTCCCGAACGGGGATCGAACCCAGGTCTCACGCACTGCAGGCAGACGCTTTACCGTTTGAGCTACCAGGGAAGCTGAGATAATAAATGTACCTACAGTTAATTGTGCAAATCAAATGAAATAACAAATATAAAGCATTTAGCATACTGCTGGCACAAACTGAGCCCTCAACAGATGGTAGGTAGTATCTATGCCACCCATTTAACAATCTTTGGGGCTTCCCTGTGGCTCAGTTGGTAAAGAATCTGCCTGCAATGCAGGAGGGAAAGTGAAAGTCGCTCAGTCGTGTCCAACTCTGCAACCCCATGGACTGTCTATGGAATTCTCCACACCAGAATACTGGAGTGGGTAGCCTTTCCTTTCTCCAGGGTATCTTCTCAACCCAGAGATCAAACCCAGGGCTCCCACATTGCAGGCGGATTCTTTACCAATTGAGCTATCAGGGAAGCAATGCAGGAGACCTGGGTTTAATTCCTAGGTCAGGAAGATCCCCTGATGAGGGAATGGCTACCACTCCAGTGGTAATGGGGAATGCTCTCTTGTAAAATCCCTTGGGTTACTGATATTCAGGGGCGTCCTTGGTGCCTCAGCGGTAAAGAATCTGCCTGCAATGTGGGAGACCTGGGTTCAATCCTTGGGTCAGGAAAATTCCCTGGAGGAAGACATGGCAAGCCACTCCAGTATTCTTGCCTGGAGAATCCCATGGACAGAGAAGCCTGGCAGGCTACAGTCCACAGAGTCATACAAAGTTGGACACGACTGAGTGTGTATGCACGCACTGATATTTTTAAACTGTTGAGAATTTTTATTTTCATCCTTTGTATCTTGATAGCTCAATAAGTAGGTGTGGATTATATATCTAAAGTACTGAAAGAGACTGGAAAAATGAGTAGCTTTCTAAATTTTTTGGCCACAATCCACAGTAATAAATACAGAATGTAATATACACAAAAACATGTATAATTGAAACAACGGTCATGATCATTCACCTTTATTACTTCTAAATTCACTCTAATAATTTTAGTCTAGTTCAACAAATCAAACCAAATCACACCCAATATGGTTGAGACCTACTAAACTGAATTCACAGCTCTTTGGTCATAACCCCAAATTTGGGTTAAAACACTTAAAAATGCCATTCTCCCAAATCATCCCACCAAGTAAAATAAAGTAAAAAAATTAACACAGAATGTATCAAAAAAAAAAAAAACACTTAAAAATGACACTGGATAAAATATTATGAATTCCACACACAAACAAAAAAACAAAACACAGTGAAAAGGTCTTAGGATATCTGTCCGTTAAACTTTGAGTTTATTTTAAAAATCACACTTCTAAAATCATTCCTAAGTTGTTAAATCACAANGGAGAGTACACTAAAAGGGAAGAAATGCCGAGGCTGAATATGGAAATAGCCAACTTTAGGATTCCAAATGGGAATATTTATAGTATGTGCTGCTTTTAACATTCCAGTGGCAAGTCTCAATGAATGCAGAGGGTTTTGGTTGCTGTTTGCTAGATGTTGCTCTCATTATCATGTTCACTTTTCACATGGTACACATGAGATTTATGTCTAAATTTTCCACAAAGGTTAGAGGGAAACACAGATTTGAATTTTATATTTAAAATTGGGGAGGGAGGTTCACTAGAAATGAGTAGCATTTAACAGCAAAAAGAGAATCTCTAGGTTCTACAATGAGAACAACAGGTTTAGAAGTTGTGCACTTATTCGCTAGTAATTGCCCCTTAAAAAACATTAGGAATTTGCCTCTTTCACCTCAATTAAGAACATTTACTTCAAGACAATTTCATTTAATAAGCACTTCATCAAGAGCACTTGAAAAAATTGTTTTTAAGTAATAAATTCAGATCTCAAAAGAAAACAAATGGTACTGTTTTACTAATTTTTTTCTAACTGCCTTTTTCAGTGTCTCAATGAAGGGCATGAAACACAAACTTGTCAAAGAGTGTGAATTTTTAAGTAATGCGCTTAGCATTTATATTTTCTTCACCCTCCAATTTTTTGATGGAGTTATACCTTGCGTGCTCCGTTCTAAATCAACAAAAATGTGCACTAAGAGAAAAAGAACACTCTGGAACTTCCCTGGAGGGCAGAATTCTTTCACTGATATAACCCCATTGTCAAAAACAGTGCCCATCCCATACAAGGCACTCACAAAATAATCTGCTCAGACTCCTGCCTCTACTACTTTGCATCAGGCTGTGTATTAATGTATGAACCTCACAGTACAGCCAAAAGCAAAAAAAGAGATAATTCAAGGCAGACTTTGTTACCCCAGGATTCTTTGTCTTCAAACTTGAGGGGGAAAGAAAGATATTACAATATGAAAACATTCACGAATGAACTATTTCTTTTCTCTCTGTCCATGAGGTCTGTTTACAGTAAACCTTAAACAAAACCATGCAAATGAAATGGAAACTCAAGAGTAAAATCACAAATTGTGCAAAAAAGTCAAATCAACTTCATGAGGCTGATCAACATAAATTGTTACTTTTTTTAAAGTTTGATAATGACATTGGTATTGATTTTTTGTTTCATTCCTTCTCCCTTAAAGATATATACCAGAATTATTTATGAATGAAGAATATGCTTCAAAAAAAAAAAAAGGTTTAAGGGTGTGGTAGTAAGAGGAACATGATTGGCCCTGAGTTGATAACTGCTGAACATGGGTGATGGGTACACCCAGGTTCATTATATTATTCTTTCCTCTCTTATGTATGTTTGGCATTTTTCCATAATAAAAAAGTTCTATTCACATCAGAATCTGTCAATGACAAAGGAGCCAAAAATATACAATGGAGAAATGGCAATCTCTGTAACAGGTGGTACTGGGAAAACTGGTCAACCACTTGTAAAAGAATGAAACTAGAACACTTTCTAACACCATACACAAAAATAATCTCAAAATGGATTAAAGATCTAAATGTAAGACTAGAAACTATAAAACTCCTAGAGAAAAATATAGGCAAAACCCTCTCTGACATAAATCATAGCAAGATCTTCTATGACTTCCTATGGAAATAAAAGCAAAAATAAACAAATGGGACCTAATTAAACTTAAAAGCTTTTGCACAATGAAGGAAACTATAAGCAAGGTGAAAAGACAGCCTTCAGAGTGGGAGAAAATAACAGCAATCGAAGCAACTGACAAAGAATTAATCTCAAAAATATACAAGCACCTCATGCAGCTCAATACCAGAAAAATAAACGACCCAATCAAAAAATGCGCCAAAGAACTAAACAGACATTTCTCCAAAGAAGGCTAACAAAAACATGAAAAGATGCTCAGCATCACTCATTATCAGAGAAATGCAAATCAAAACCACAACGAGGTACCATCTCATCCTGGCCAGAATAGCTCCTATCAAAAAGTCTACAAACAATAAATGCTGGAGAGGGTGTGGAGAAAAAGGAACCCTCTTACACTGTTGGTGGGAATGCAAACTAGTACAGCCACTATGGAGAACAGTGTGTAGATTCCTTAAAAAACTGGAAATAGAACTGGCATACGACCCAGCAATCCCACTGCTGGGCATACACCGAGGAAGCCAAAACTGAAACAGACACAAGTACTCCAATGTTCATCGCAGCACTGTTTACAATAGCCAGGACATGGAAGCAACCTAGATGTCCACTGGCAGACAACTGGATAAGAAAGTTGTGGTACATATACACAGTGGAATATTACTCAGCTACTAAAAAGAACACATTTGAATCAGTTCTAATGAGGTGGATGAAACTGGAGCCTATTATACAGAGTGAAGTAAGTCAGAAAGAAAAACACCAATACAGTATATTAACGCATATAACATGGAATTTAGAAAGACGGTAACAACGACTCTACATGCAAGACAGCAAAAGAGACACGGATATAAAGAACAAACTTTTGGACTCTGTGGGAGAAGGCAAGGGTGGGATGATTTGAGAGAACAGCTTGAAATTTGTATATTACCACATGTGAAATAGATCAGCAGTCCAAGTTCGATGCATGAAACAGGGCATTCAAAGTCGGTGCACTGGGACAACCCAGAGGGTCGGGAGGGATGGGGGACACATGTACACCCGTGGTTGATTCAAGTCAATGTATTATAAAAACCACCACAGTATTGTAAATTAGCCTCCAATTAAAATAAAATAATTAATTTAAAAAATTGTAATGGGATTTTGCTACTTATTTGGCAAAATGTGACTTTAGCAAGCTATTTAATCTCTATTGATGATAGTTTTTTAAAATCTTAACATGCTAAGTTCAGTATACATGTAATCTAATAAAATAGAATGCTTCACTCTATCTTTAAAACTAAAAAAAAAAAAAGAATCTGTCAATGACAAATGAGACTCTGGCAGAAGCAGCCAGTTAGCTAGTGAAAAGAAAACTGACAAGACATTTTAAAAGATGAATTTTAAAAGAAAAATCCCTGGAAAAAGGGAAGGGCCTCAAATATTTTTAAAAATCGATGTTTGACATTGCTATGATAAATCAAACTTATGCCTATGTAGGGACAGGGGGTATATGAGAACTCTGCACTTTCTGCTCAATTTTGCTCTGAACCTAAATCTGCTCTAAAGAATAGTATGTTAGTTTAAAACAAAATAAAAGCATGAAAGATAACTCATCATACAACTTTAGCAGAAAAATTCTTGTCTCCAAAATCAATTAATTCATTTATTTTGTTTTTCCCTATGAACAATCAACTCTCTCACTACAAAATTTAGGGTCCTGTTTTGAGTGTGGCCATTTAATAGCAAAGACAAACTTTTTTCTATCACTTTCTCTAACTGGTTCTCACTGACGAATATGGCAATTTTCCAAGATTTCAAGATTCTTTTACAAATAAAAAGCTTATCTTTATTGTGTACTTCACAATTTCATTACTCAAATATTAGATATTCTGTTAAGTACATCATATTAATAGACAATTGAGATTTAGCATTTTCTTCTTTCTTCTTCAACAAAGAGAGGATGTGAATTTGGGTGTTCCTGGGGTCACGAATTACTTTTCAGAAGAGGAAGTTAATATATTTGATAATGTATACCTTGACCAAACAAGTTCCCAGTGGTTATATAATCTTATTAAATACATGATTCAGTTTAATCCAATTCCTATCTAGTAAGGCCACATAATATTCTTAATAATAATTAACCATGGGAACTACAGTTTAATTAGCAAATGAAATGATTCTCAGTGTAATACAATCATTTCATTATAAAACAGCAGAAAATTGTAACATTTCCTCGTCATATAACACGAAAGCATCTAAATTTGTTCCATAATACTCCAAATTCACATATCCTGCTAAAATAAAAATTCTACTTAAAAATAAGAAACACAAAAGAAATGATTGATATTTGTGTTTAATATTTTGCTTTTATGAAACGGTCTGCTGCTAAGTTTTAGGTTTGAAAAACCATTTCTAGTCTACACTCCCACTCTCCAGAAGAGGACTCTAAAACTCAGAAAGGATAAGCAAGAACAAGATGGCAACAGTAGCAAAGCCAGGTACAGATAAACCTCTTTTGCCTAGATTTCACTGCCACTCAGGAAAAGTCCAAGAGGACAAGGAAGAAAAAGCAAACTTCAAGATTACCTTTCTTCAAATCCTTTCATTCTCCACATGGGCCAAAACAATTTTTTACAGATATCTTTCACTCAGTGTCCAGGAGGTGTCTTGACAGCTGTGTTCCAAAGACCATTAGTTTGTACCTCTTTTCTCTAATTTGTTTCCTTGCTTCTTAAAAACTAGTCCCCTGATGTATTACATCACACAATCTCTCCTCAACAGGCAGTACTAATACTTGAAGCTGTCTGGACAAGAGATCTTGAATTATATGACGAGGACAATTTCTAAAATACACAGAAATAACTGTTCTTCACAGAGAACTGCTAAACAGACCTGCAAGACTTAAGAAGGATTGAAAGGTAATTATAGCCTTCAAAATAAAACAAAGTTAAAAAAAAAAAAAATTGGAGGAGAGAGTCTGAGTATCTCCTGAAGGAGAACTATACTCAGTCCTGCAACACCCAGATTGGGGATGTACTGGTCAGGGATCCAAGCTCAGTATCCCTGAACAGTATTTACATTCTGGGCTTCTTTGGGAATGCACTTGATCTGGGCAACTATTTCCAGTACTTTACAAACTGCTCCAACAATCCTTGTAGAAAGATACACACTGGCTTATTTTAGGCTTTACAGGATTTAAAAAAAAAAAATCATACCAGAGCAGGAATGTTTCTCAGGAATTATTTAGTCCATCTCCCTCTCTTCTCTCAAATGCATACTGACACACATGATTAAAATAATTTGCCCACAATCACAGAGCTAGTGGGAGAAATTAGATTTTATTTTCATTACTACTTTCCATTTTTCTACAAAGTACTACATATGGTCACTACTAAGGCAACTGCCAACTATCATCACATGTTTTGGCCTCATGTAGATGTAAACTTGTGCAACACACACAAGGCTTAAAAAACAAGCACAACTATAAGCAGGTCACCTTAACACGACTTGGGAGGAAAAAATACACCCAAGATCACAACATGTCCCACCAAGTTCAAAATGTCATAGCTCAATCCCAAGAATCAGCTTGCAGGGTTTAAACGTTCCAAAATAAAATTCTATCTAATAGCATTTCTTCCTGGTTAATTAAGAGATAAATGGTTTGAGGTTTGCAGGTTATTAAGCCACATAACTGCTATCTTATCCTAAACACCAAGGACTGTTCTCCACTGTACTTTTAGCCTTTTCCAGGTAAAGATACCCAACAAGCCCAAAACAATAAATATCCTGGCGTTAATTTGCCAAGCTTAGTAACAATAAAAATGTCAGAAAAAGGTACTTAACTGTGCCTGTGTAGATTCTCAATATATCCAAACCTGATACAAATTCACACACTGGTCTATTTTTACATCCTGATTCTAAATGGAGCTGTTTGTGTCCCCAAAATGGTTATTCTCTGAAAAACCTAATCTAAGTGATTAAAATGAGGAATTACTGGAACTGACAAAATAACTTTATTTTTACAAGTGTCCAAGTAATGCAAAAACCTAGGAAACCCACTTGAAAAAAAACTATGAATTTTAATCATTTATAAAACATTCTTCTGTTGTGACTAAAAGTGGTTCTTCTCCCTACCACAAACTTTACACTCTAATCAAGAGCAGAATTGTTAACCTTGACATTTTATGGTCACTCTTTGAAAAGGGCAAACTAACTGTTTCAGTTTTGCTCCTTAATTTAAAAAGTAATTATTCCCACCACCACAGCCATTAGGAATGAGAAATTTGTCAGAGGCTCCCTAATAACTGGCCGATGAGAATCATCCTGTGAGGAAATGTAGAGAAGACTATTGCATTACAAAACCCTGAGTCATCACCCAGTTCACTCAGCAGATTTGGGTAAACACTGGATAAGTGACTTATGTCTTGTGTGTTCACCCATCCATACCCACAAGCGTGAACACATAATGTTACTGGATTTTATGTACGTTAACCAAACAAGATACAGCAAAATTCTCTTTTAAAAAAGTTCTTCTGACACAGTGAAGATGCCCATCTAGCAAATAAAGTCTCTAACCTTTTCCCCAATTGTATTTTACTCTGTTTACAGCCAGGTTATGCACCACCCCCCCGCCCCGCCCCAAAAAAGTAACAAAGAATAGAACTGAAACTGATTTAAGTAATCTATATTCATCTGAACAGCTCATAAACTAACACAAGCCCGATACTAATAACGCCCAGGACAACCTGACAGCTCTCTTCTCTATTTTCCTTAGTATCACACAGGAGTAACACACACTTTTCCCGAGGTTCTCAGACTCGGCATTGTCAACATCAACGTCTAGTACACGGCCCGAGAACGCGCTGAGGGCTGATTTTAAATCAATCTTTTCAAGCAAACCCACAAAGCCTGAGAAAGCCCCCAAAAGCAGAACCTACTAGTTCCCTACGGCCTCCTTCCCATTCAGAAAGTTATCAGACACGAATTGAGAGAGAGGAAGAGGCAGGGAACCGTAGGGGAAGAAAGAACCGGAGACAACACCAGGAAAAGTCAAAAGTTGTTCGCCCGAATCCTCTGCTCCCTCCCGTCACCCGCAAAGGTTCAAGAAGAACCCTAGGGGGACCGCCCATCTCTTTCCCTGGGGGTCCAGCGGCCTTCCGGCTCCCCGGGGCTCCGAATATCGGACGACAACAACCAGAAACCTTGGGGAGAAGCACCTGCGGAGGACGTAGCGGGCTGGTGAGGACCGGGGAGATCCCGTGGGAAAGCGGCAGGGAAGCTCGAGTCGCGACCCTGGGGCTTACAGCACCGAAACGATCCTCCCGAACCGAGGCAGAGTCGGGGG
>SJYV01050219.1:1287492-1327199 GCA_006410875.1 Neotragus pygmaeus
CCGGGCTCCGCCTCCTCCGCGTCGTCGTCGCCCAGCGGCCGCCGGCGGCCCGTCGCCCTCGGCCCGATCGCTGGGCCCCCTCCCCTGGCCGGCTCGCTGCTGTCCCCGCGCGGTCCCGGGTTCGTTGGCGGCTGCAGCGGCCGCTCCGCCCGCCCCGCACCGGCTCGGCTGGTGACGCTGCACCACCCGGCCCGGAGGTTCCGGATGGGCCTCAAGTCACTTCCGGGGCGGAGCGGGGCGGGGCGACAGCGAGGGAGGAGGGGGCGGCGGCGGCGACGGTGGCGCCGGGAGCCCTGGGTGCCGCGCCTTCCTCGCCGTGGGCCGGGCTCGGAGCCCCCACCCCAGGTCTTACCGGCCGAGCGCGAGGCTGTCCCACCGGAAACACGACGCTGAGTTCCAAGCGACTGTCCTTCCTTGCGTGGGGTCGCGCCCTCCCTGCGGCTGCCTCGCGAGCCCTAAGTCGCCGGGGCCTCGGTCGAGGCACACAGACGACGTAGTGCCCCACGCCGTTTATGGAAAAACCTAGGTACTCTGTCCATCCCACTTGTTGTTTATAGATTTTTTAACCCTGTCCCCTCTAAACTCACGTCTTTCTGGCGTTCTTCTGGTCTCCTTCGTTTCGGAGAAAGGAATTCAATAAATATTCAACAAACATTAATTGAACCACTACTGTACGTCAGACACTCCTTTTAGGCCCTTGAGGTGCACAGTTTCAGAACACCTGATTTCTGCCTTCCAAGGACTTTACAGTAATGTGGAGCTGTTGACTAAAGAGTAAGCAATTACAGAACAGTACTGCTCTTAATTGCTAGATAAGTATAGGATGTCTTGAGAACATCTAAAGAAGACTTCAGACAGAACAGGGTGTCAGGTAGTTATAGAAATGATACCTGAAGTTGAGCTTAAGGACTGAGTGCAAAATTTATTAGAAGAAAAAACAGCGTTCAGGAGGGAAGGGACATACCTATGGTTGATTCATGTTGCTGTTTGGCAGAAACGAACACAATTATGCAAAGCAATTATAGTTTAATTAAATAAGCAATTAAAAAAAAAGCTGAGGAAGCAGCTCAGACTGCAACCTTGCATTCTAGGAATTCAAAGTTCAAAATAAAGATTGCTTGCAGAGAGGGGAGTGAAGAATGAGACTTCAAAGGACATGCTAAAGGCAACAAGAAGCTGAAAATTTTTAAGCATAAGAGTGGTATGGTAAAATTTACATTTCTGAAGAATCACTCTGATTTTGTGTGGAGATGGATTAGAACAGACAGGGTTGGAAACCAACATGTAGCCCACCATTAGATGTGACATAATGGTGGGCTGCATGTTGGTTGAAATGATTCAAGAGCTATTTCAGCAAGAATGGCCTGAGTTTTGTAGTTGGTAGGATATGAAGAGTGAAACGGAAAAAGTCAGGATGCTGTCAAATTTTTGACTTGGGAAACAGATATAAAGCACAGCAGAAACATCAATGAAGGCAGAATGCCTACGGAATGGGAAAATATTTTCATGTATGGATCAGGACGGTCATCTAAAAGGGCTATAGCATATAGGTGAATTGGAGGGAATGATATATAGAGTATTGTTAAAAGATAAACAGAGGCATAGTAAAAAATTTAAGAGTTTACATGAGCAAAACTTGATTAGAATTGGGCAAGACCAAACCTGGAGCACGGACAGATGCCAGGGAATGACATATAAAGTGCAGAAGCAAAGGAAGGAAATTATTTGATGGCTACAGCTGAAAGCCTAGTTAGCTATCTTTGATTGTTGTCTTTAGTGTTTAGATTTCATAATCGAGGCATTTACACACTTAGACTTTGGTTTGCCTACATACCCCACCAAGGCATTAGAAACACCTTGGTCTAATGGCCTCCTTGTTTAATTAATTTAGTATATGAATAGAATAGAGCCCTTGACCACAGTCTTAAGGAACTCCATGTTTAGAGATGGATAGAGAGGAGAGAGACTACAAAGAATACTCACAAGAAGCAGTCTGAGAGGTAGATGTTCTAGGAAAGTGAGCTTTTTAAAAAACTGTTTCAGATAGAGGAATTGGATAGTAATAGCAAAATTGGCTGGGAGATTAAATAAGATCAGAGAATGGCTTATTGGAGTTATTGATAAAGCAGATAAGAACAGTTTCAGTGGAGTGTAGGAATAGAAAACAGATTGCAAAGATAAAGGATGAATGGGAAGGAAATAGAGACAGCCAAGGTGGACAAAATTTTTTGATAGTTTAGGTGGGAAGAACAAGAGAAAAACAAGGTAGCTGGAATGAAAGAATTTTTGAAAGTGAACTGTTTTGAAATATTGATGAGAAGGCAGCAGTGGAGAGAGAGATTGAAAATACGTGGGTGAAGATGCAGAGAGTGGGAGAGAGCATGGATTCACTGGCCTTTAGCAGTAAACCATCCTCTCCTTCTGTTGGCAGAGGAAAAAAGCAGGGGAAAACAGGTGCAAAAGCAGAGGGGTTTGCAAATTTGGTGCCTGGAAGTTGGGGGTCTTTCTGGTGGTTTCTGTTTTTATTTTTGGTGAAGCAAGAGAATGAGTGATGGGAAGAAGTGGTGGATAGGAGATTTGAGGAGATGGGAAAAGGGTTTGGAGTCATCTTAGAATTCAGAAAATTGACTAAAGAAACAGAATTGCCTGGCACTTAAGGCTGGAAGCATGAATTTACCATTATCTGACTGTGCTACCTAGTGACTCCATTAGTGACTTATTATTTCTACAATAATGTTTAACAGCCAGGATTATATGCTATATAGGCTGATATGATCGAATAACAAGCAAGAGGTTATATATATTAGCTGTAGTGATGGTAGTGGTTTTAGCTGTCATTTCTTGAGCTCTTCCCTCAGCCTGTGCTTTATCCTCTTTATCTCATTGAATAAGGAGATCATGGAGTTGAGAATATTTGAAAGAGAATGGTTAACATCTAAATTGGTTGAAGTCTAAGAAGAGAGAAGAGGTGAAGCAGCGGTTCCGGGTGATCTCAGTTTCTCTGGGAATGGATGTCTGAACTGGAAAGATCAAAATAATTATTGGAGCAAAAAAAGATGAAGTCCCTGTTATTCTATGTGAAGTTTAATAGAAAACACCATTCAGACCCCTGCAAGTGAGAAAGATAGGAGACCTTAAGTTTCTCCAGAAGACCAAGGCTACTCATCATTAGAGATGGTATGCAAAGTCTGGAGTTAATTCTCTTCTTAGACCAACTCCCAAGCATTTTTTATCTCCTAGAGCTCAGGAAACTCTGCCAAAGGATAACAACTCAGTATGCTTTCATCCAGAGCTTCTACAGAGGGAGATTCTGACTTCTTATCAGACTCCTCTAGGAAACAGACTGTGATCACTTTTCTTGGAAGACCTCAAAAGTGCAGTAGCCCTTCATGAAAAACGTTCTAAAGAGAGAGGCTTCCCCTCAAGCTAGAGGATTTGGCAGGGATAATTATCAGATATTGATGAAACGGATGTACTTGCTGGCCCACTACATGACCAACCACTTATTAGTGAACAAAAATGACAGGTTGTTAGTTTCATGCCTTCTCCTGCCTTGGATTTTTCTGTATATGATGTATTTTGGACCAGGGGCAGGAATATTTTGACACTTATTAATAGATGAATCTTTGTTGTGAGAGCATAGTATTTAGAAATATTTGAATTCTATTAGAGAGACTCTAATCAAATATCTAAACTCCTGTCATGCCATAGTTATTAAAGTCACAAGATTATTAGATTTGAGAATGAGGGGTTTTCTTCCCCCTTTATGATTTTTAAGTTTTGAATTTTTCAACCAAAAACCCTCTCATCCAGCCATAGTACCCATTTTCCCAATTAAACTAGAGTATATTTAGAATTCAATTTTTAATAAGAAGGCAATCACAGCTAACAGAATGAATTTTCCCTCGATTATTTTAATTGTTCTGTTTCTTGGACATTTTGCCATTTCACTACAATGGAGCTAGCTGTAGGTTTTTTGTTGTTGTTGTTTTTTTTAATTTATATTGCTGTGGATTTGTTTTGTAAAAGATTCTTATGATTTACCAATCATGCAAATTTTTCAGCTATTTTCACAATCATTTTGTTCCTCTTCTCTCCTTATAGAATTCCATTAGGCCTGTGTTGTACTTTCTTATTCTGGTGTTGAATTTCTTACTCAATATTTTGCAAGTCTTTGTCTCTATACCTCATTCCAGATAACTTTTCAGTTCAGTTCAGTTCAGTTGCTCAGTCATGTCCGACTCTTTGCGACCCCATGAATCACAGCACGCCAGGACTCCCTGTCCATCACCAACTCCCGCAGTTCACTCAGACTCATGTGCCTCAAGTCAGTGATACCATACAGCCGTTTCATCCTCTGTCATCCCCTTCTCCTCCTGCTCCCAATGCCTCCCAGCATCAGAATCTTTTCCAATGAGTCAACTCTTCGCATGAGGTGACCAAAGTATTGGAGTTTCAGCTTCAGCATCAATCCTTCCAATGAAAACCCAGGACTGGTCTCCTTTAGGATGGACTGGTTGGAACTCCTTGCAGTCCAAGGGACTCTCAAGAGTCTTCTCCAGCACCACAGTTCAAAAGCATCCATTCTTCGGTACTCAGCTTTCTTCACAGTCCAACTCTCACATCCATACATGAACACTGGAAAAACCATAGCCTTGACTAGACGGACCTTTGTTGGCAAAGTAATATCTTTGCTTTTTAATATGCTATCTAGGTTTGTCATAACTTTCCTTTCAAGGAGTAAGCGTCTTTTAATTTCACGGCTGCAATCACCATCTGCAGTGATTTTGGAGCCCCACAAAATAAAGCCTGACACTGTTTCCACTGTTTCCTCATCTATTTCCCATGAAGTGATGGGACCAGATGTGATGATCTTAGTTTTCTGAATGTTGAGCTTTAACTTTATCATATCTATTACTTATAATTCCTACAACTTAGTTCACTTGTTTTTTATTATTTATATTATTTTGGCTGTGCTGGGTCTTCATTGCGATGCACAAACTTCTGGTTACAGTGGGCAGGTTTCTCTTTTCTCTTGTTGCAGAGCAAAGGTTGTAGAGCATGGTGGCTTCAGCAGTTGCTTGGCATGGGCTCTGTAGTTGTGGTACAGGGTCTAGTTGACCCAAGGCACGTGGGATCTTAGTTACCAGACAAGAGATCAAATCTGTGTTCCCTGCCTTGGAAAGCAGATTCTTAACCACTGGACCACCAGAGAAGTCCCAAACTTGGTTCATTTGTATTGATCTGCAGTTTAACATGTCCACTGACCTTCTAATTCCAAAGATTATATTTTAAAGTTTGGAATTTCTGCCAAGTTCTTTTTCAGGTATCCTATTTTGTTTTTCATTGAGTTTTGTTCTTTATGGTTCTAATGACTACTTTGGAACCATGACTACTTTGGACTACTTTATAGTTCCAATGACTAGCTTCCCTGGTAGCTCAGACAGTAAAGCATCTGCTTGCAATGTGGGAGACCTGGGTTCGATCCCTGGGTCAGGAAGATCCCCTGGAGAAGGAAATGGCAACCCACTCCAGTACTTTTGCCTGGAATATTCCATGGATGGAGGACCCTGGTAGGCTACAGTCTGTGGGATTGCAAAGAGTCAGACATGACTGAGCAACTTCACCTACTGACTACTTTAACCATTTTAGACATACTTAATTTAATAATTTTCCATGCCCCAGTCATGTCCAACTCTTTGCAACCTTTGGGCTGTAACCCACCAGGCTCCTCTGTCCATGGGATTTCCTAGGCAAGAATACTGGAGTGGGTTGCCATATCCTCCTTCAGAGGATCTTCCTAACCTAGGGATCAAATATGCGTCTCCTGCATTGCAGGCAGATTCTTTACCACTGAGCCATCTTATTTAGACATTCCTTCTATTATTTCTAATAATAATGTGTTGTGTGTTTGGTGACTTTTGTTCATGATGGCTCATGTACTTGTGTTTTATAACTTTTTATATTGTGAGATCATCTTCAATTGGCTTGTCCCCTTTCCTCCCCCGACCCCTCACTGTGGGAGTCTCATGTGACCCAGAGTGATTTTTTGTTTGCTTGTACCAGATCCACAGAAGTATCATAGATTTGTACTAACCAATATTTATGTTCATTTTCCAGCTAGTATTAACTTGGATTTCTATCCTATGCAAGTTATAGCCTGGGAATTCAACATTATGGAGAGTTCTGTTTTTATGCATTATTTCACTTCCAACTCCCATAGGTTCAAGACTTTAACTTCTATCCTTGAGTGGATATTAAAGCCCAATTCACTTGCTGTTTCCAGATCAAATAACTACACCAAAGTTGATGCAGGGTTAACTCATACACTTATCACTCTGGCTTTCCTTTCTTCTTTGTTTCAGCATCCAGAGATTTTCCTTTTCTGTGTATGAACTCATCTGTGGTTATCACTTACTTTTATGTTTAGTATACCATTCCTGTATAAGAGGGATTTTGCATTAACTTGGTCTGCCATGCTCCTGGAACTAGAGACCTTTAAGGAATGAACTTCTGCTCTAAAATATTAGACATCATGGGAGCAAAAGGAAGTTGTTTAGTCACTAAGTCATGTTTGACTCTTTTGTGACCATGAAATGTAGCCCACCAGGCTCCTCTGTCCCTGGGATTTTCCAGGTAAGAATACTGGAGTGCATTGCCATTTCCTTCTCCAGGGGATCTTCCTGACCCAGGGATCAAACTTGTCTCTCCTGCCTCCGTTGCATTGCAGGCTATTTTCTTTACCACTGAGCCACCAGGGAAGCCACAGAAGAGAGTAATTATGGGTAATTGGAGCCTGCTGGGCTTCAGTCTGTAGGGTTTTAAAAAGTCACACACGACTGAAGCGACTTAGCATACACACATGCACAAGAGCATGTTTTAGAATCCTCATATCACATAAATGGCCATTGATGATATCTATCCATCAGCTCTATTTATTGATGATTTAAAAATAATCTATTTTTTATTATTTGTAAAAAATCTATTTGATATTTAAATGCAAAAAAGGGTTTTTCAACAAACTGAAGCTCTTTGTTTTCTTCTTTTTTGACAAGCTGTGAATAATGTAGGCGGTCACAGCTTCCCTCATGATCAAATATAGTAAAGAGATGTATTGTATTTTTTAACAGTAGTTGAAGAAATTAACAATAGAGTCATTGGAGAGATAATAACTAATGCACAAAGAGGATGTACACTCTTTCCACCTACCTCAGTTTTAATATATATAAATAGAATAGTCCTTGCCCATGGACAGAGAATGGGATTGTCTGCATGAATAATATGAATACCAGCAAGACACTCACATGTTATCGTATACTTGGAATGCTACCCTTTGTGGTCTTTTACTTTGTACTAAGAAGAAACACCTTTGGAATTTATGGACTCATAAGAGGGGTGCTGTATCAAATCTTGAATTCTCCATAGTGAATCATATCAATATATTCATTAATTCAGCAAATATTTATTAAGTGCCTCTTGAGTACCAAGTTTGAGATCATAAGATGAATGACATAGTACTTGTCCTCAAGGGGTTCACTGTCTAGTGGGCTGACAGACAAGTAAGTAGATAAATTAAAATTGTAACCAAATGTCACCTGTGATCTTTCTGTCTCTTAAGAGCTCTAGATAAAACTCAACAAACGTCTCTATAGACTGTGGGAAATCAATGCCTCCTCCAACAGTTCTGCTCAGTTTTGGAGGATGGAAGCTTCTATATTTATGGTCATTCCCAGCTCTAAACTTTTGCCTCTGTTGAACTACTTCTGTTTACAAGGCTTCTGTTGTCCCTTTTCCAGTACCACTTTAAATCAAATATGGAATTCTAGCTATCTACTTTCCATAATTTCCATACCTCACATCATTCATACAAGGTTGTGTGTGTGTGTGTGTGTGTGTGTGTGTGTGTGGTGTGTGTGTCATTAAATGGAAACAGGTTCAAGGGATTTATATGCTAGAAGTACAAACAACTTAAAATTTAATGTAAAATATTTTCCCAAAAGATCTCTGTCTGTGTGGCCCCTGACATTACTGAGCTCACTGTCTGATGGGGCAGTCAGACAGTAACCAATCCATTCTGTAGGTATTTAATTATACTTTTGTTAAATGCTTTCATAGAATAAAGGCTGCTCTGATTGTGTAAAACAAGGAGACCTAGCCTAGGCTGGGAGGCCTAGAAAGATTTCTTTGAGGAAGTAGTAGTTGATGAATGAAAAGTTGCAGAGACAGATAATAGAAATCATCTGACTAGAAAAACAGTATGAAGGGAGGCTTGAGGTGGGGGAAGAACTCTTGAGAAACTCAGAAAAGACCATTGTACTTGGGAGAGAAGGTGAGAGTGGCAGATAAGGCTAAGGATGCAAGCAGAGTTAGATCATATAATACCTTGTAAGTTGGGTTAAGAATTTTCAACTTTATCCTAAAAGCTATTTGAGGTATACAAATACAGTATTGTGGGAAGTAACCAAATACTTGGGGGACCTGAATGGGGGCTGTTAGGGTCTNTGCAAGCAGAGTTAGATCATATAATACCTTGTAAGTTGGGTTAAGAATTTTCAACTTTATCCTAAAAGCTATTTGAGGTATACAAATACAGTATTGTGGGAAGTAACCAAATACTTGGGGGACCTGAATGGGGGCTGTTAGGGTCTTGAAGTCAACTGGATAGGTATACCCCAGGCAGAGTCATCATTATGCAGGAAGTGGACCCAGTTAGGCCAGGGAGAAGTGAGTATAATGAGGTAAGAGCACAGAAAGGGTGGATAATGGCAAAAGAAGAGGCAAGACAGTAAGCTGATAATAGGTAACAAGTAACCATGTGTCTATGTATGGCGGTGACCTTGACCTTATCCCCACCCACAGAGGGTAGACTGCCTTTTCAAAGGATCCGCCTGCCAGTGCAAGAAACACAGGTTCGATCCCTGGGTCGGGAAGATCCCCTGGAGAAGGAAGTTGCAACCCACTCCAGTATTCTTGCCTGGGAAATCCTATGGATAGAGGAGCCTGGTGGGCTATAGTACATGGGGTTGCAAAGGGTCAGACATCACTTAGTGACTAAACAACAACATGTGTGGTGGTGTTGATGGAAATAGTGTTAGCTCATCCCCATTCACAGAGAGTGGGCTGCTTTTCTGGACTCAGAATCTAATTCATTTTCTTCCAGTTCTTGCTTTGTTTTGTAAATTAATCTTTTTTTCTTCCCCCCCGCCTTTTATTTTTCTTGATGCGTAGTACAGCTTGCAGAATCTTAGTTCCCTGACTGGGAATCAAACCCAGGCCTTTGCTGATGAGAGTGCTGAGTCCTAACCACTGGACTGTCTGAGAATGCCTATAAATTAATCTTTTATTTTCAGATTTTATTTTGTAGATTCCTATATAGTCATAGAAATAATACAGAGAGATCCCTTGTATGCTTTACCCAATTTCCCAAAACTGGTATTTTTTGTGGTCAATGTCAAAATCAAGATATTTACATCAATACTCTCAAGGAAGACAAGAACATTTCCATCGCCACAAAAATCCTTCCTGTTGCTCTTTATATTCCCGTTCTCTTTCCTGACCCCTCCCATGTCTCTAATGCCTGGAAAATTACTAATCTGTCCTCTCTTTATAATTTTATCATTTATAAATAAATTTATAATTTTATCATTCAAGGCTGTTAATATAAATAGAATAATGCAGGAACTCACATGCTAGTAAAGTAATGCTCAAAATTCTCCAAGCCAGGCTTCAGCAATACGTGAACCGTGAACTCCCTGATGTTCAAGCTGGTTTTAGAAAAGGCAGAGGAACCAGAGATCAAATTGCCAACATCTGCTAGATCATGAAAAAAAGCAAGAGAGTTCCAGAAAAACATCTATTTCTGCTTTATTGACTATNAACTGAGCACACCAGGCCTCCCTGTCCTTCACCAACTCCCAGAGTTCATCCAAACTCATGTCCATTGAGTCAGTGATGCCATCCAACAATCTCATCCTCTGTTGTCCCCTTCTCCTCCTGCCTTCAATCTTTCCCAACATCAGGGTCTTTTCAAATGAGTCACCTCTTTGCATCAGGTGGCCAAAATATTGGGAGTTTCAACTTCAGCATCAGTCCTTCCAGTGAACAGCCAGGACTGAGCTCCTTTAGAATGGACCGGTTGGATCTCCTTGCAGTCTGAGGATCTCTCAAGAGTCTTTTCCAACATCACAATTCAAAAGCATCAATTCTTCTGCGCTCATCAGAAATGGGGTGTAGGCCTGCCTAACTTAGGGAATGGATATAAAGTTAGGGAGAAAATATCAAGTTCCAGGTTTAGAATCAGTATTTTGTAGTGAGAAGATATTACCTCTCTCTTTAATTGCTTTGTCATAGCACTTGAACAAACATTTCAAATTTAGAAGATTATAATGAGGATGACAATTCTGAATGTATTTTTTCTTAGTGGTTAAAGTAGATGTGCAGCGTATGTTTAATAGGCTGCTTGGTTAGCCTAAAGTCCAAATTAAATAATGTATAATCCAAAATGACTTCCAATACTTCAATATGTAAGCATTTTAAAAAATCATGTTCATCTTTTAATTGAAAATCTTTCCATAGATATCACTGGTAGTCAATATATTTTTCTGACATTGCCGAAGTGGCTCAGTTGCCTGATCTGGGTCCATTCATTTATCTCAGTATTAGGTCTATTTTTGTTTGTTTGTTTATATATTTGCCTACCTATACACATTGAGGAAAACTAATCAGACATGACAAATAAGTACAGAGAGGTTTATGTTGATGGGGAAATATTTTATAAGTACATATTTTATCAGCTATATACCCAATTGCTTCACACTTTCAAGTATTTAATTATCCTCCCCCTGCTTGCTCCTGCCACTGCATCTAGCCACTAAAGCTTTATNAGGTTTATGTTGATGGGGAAATATTTTATAAGTACATATTTTATCAGCTATATACCCAATTGCTTCACACTTTCAAGTATTTAATTATCCTCCCCCTGCTTGCTCCTGCCACTGCATCTAGCCACTAAAGCTTTATGCTTTGATCATGAAGACCTCATTCTGACCCTCCAGGGTATAGATCATGTTTGTGTGTCTGTTTGCAGGAAAGCTTTTGAGACACTTCCTACATTCATTCTGACCTGACAATTATGTGCAGTTCAGGTCTAGTTGTTCTGAGGTTGGAGAATTCCTTAGACTTCAAAGAACTTTCCCAATCAATCACACAAAAGCTTTTCAAACATTCATCCTATATGTATCATCAGCACCTAGCATATTGCCATGGCCAGTGACTGCACTCCAGGAAACCTGGAGAACCCAAATACTGCTAAAAAAACAGCAGCTTCACATTGGGTGCCAAAAACTGTTACCAGAAGTGGAGTCCTCCTGCTGCTCACTGCTCTAAAGCCAATAAAGAGCCAAGGTTGGTGGAAAGAGAAGTTTGCTTATTTTCTGAGACTGTCAAAAGAGGAGTTGGAGGAGAACTTATGTTCAAAGGCCAGCTCCCCACCCCCTCAATTCATGGGTAAGAGCTTTTTTGGCAGGGGAGGGGATGGGTACATGCAAAAAGAGCACAGTCGGCTAGACAGTCATCTTGAAATTGGTCATGCAATGATCTGATCAGCATCATCTTGATTGTTTAAAGAACAATTAATCTGCAGTTCCAGGATCAGTTTGTTCTCATTGCTCTGAGGCCAGTTCTTAGAATTGTGGCAGCTTATGTAAGGAAATGGCAACCCACTCCAGTGTTCTTGCCTGGAGAATCCCAGGGACAGGGGAGCCTGGTGGGCTGCCATCTATGGGGTCGCACAGAGTCGGACACAACTGAAGTGACTTAGCAGCAGCAGCAGCATGTCATGGCTAGAGACTGGTCATCATGTAATTAACTTTTCCACCTGGTGGAGGTTTCACTATCTGTGAGACAGATTATAGGATATGGCTGAGAATATTATCTATAACTCTTGAGGAAGAACTAAAGGTCCCTGCCTTTGCTTATTGACTAAACCATTATCATTCTGTCCTGTTTGATGGTTTTCCTTTGCTTCTGTATTTTTTCACTTTTCTGATTAAACTTATTCTTTGGTTACAGTTTTCCACAGACAAAAGGTAGACTGAGGACATGGGGGAAGGACCATAGGGTCCTACTCTGTTTTAGTCTCCCCTTTTCTTGGAAATTCCTCATGCCTGAAAAAGAACAAGTGCAGGAAAAAAGGGAATAAAGTTTGGAGAGAGGTTAGCCAACAATTTGGCAGAGGAATGCAGTTTCAGTTTGCATTTCTGCTTCAATTTTCCCCAATTCTTTGAGAGAATGAGACAATGACCATTTGGCTATATTTTGCTGAAATGGGGTGTTCAGTTCAGTCACTCAGTCATCTCCGACTCTTTGTGACCCCATGAACTGAGCACACCAGGCCTCCCTGTCCTTCACCAACTCCCAGAGTTCATCCAAACTCATGTCCATTGAGTCAGTGATGCCATCCAACAATCTCATCCTCTGNTATCAGATCTAGGCCCTTAAATCTATTTCTCACTTCTACTGTATAATCGTAAAGGATTTGATTTAGGTCATACCTGAGTGGTCTAGTCAGTTCCCCCACTTTCTTCAATTTACATCTGATTTTGGCAATAAAATTTTACGATCTGAGCCACAGTCAGCTCCCAGTCTTGTTTTTGCTGACTGTATAGAGCTTCTCCATCTTTGACTGCAAAGAATATAATCAATCTGATTTCGGTGTTGACCATCTGGTGATGTCCATGTGTAGAGTCCTCTCTTGTGTTGTTGGAAGAGGGTGTTTGCTATGACCAGTGCATTCTCTTGACAAAACTCTATTAGCCTTTGCCCTGCTTCATTCCATATTTCAAGACCAAATTTGCCTGTTACTCCAGATGTTTCTTGACTTCCTATTTTTGCATTCCAGTCCCCTATAATACTTTTAAACACAGAAGCTGCTTTCTTATTTTTCATTAAAATTTCTGGATTTATCTGACATACATGCCATTTAAATATAATTTTCTTCCCTTGGATATTCTTGAATAAAATATTCTCGTGCTGTTCCATGGTAGAAACAATATTCATTGCTGCTGTTTTTATGACATTTTTTCAAAAATCTCTTGCTCCTTGGTGGCTCAGATGGTAAAGAATCTGCCTGCAATTCAGGAGATCTGGATTCGATCCCTGGTTTGGGAAGATCCTTTGGAGAAGGGAATGGCAACCCATTCCAGTATTCTTGCCTGGAGAATCCCCATGGACAGAGGAGCCTGGTGGGCTACAGTCCATGGGGTTGCAAAGAATTGGACACAACTGAGCAACTAAGTACACCACCCCTTCTCAGATTTGTATTATCTTATCCTTCATGAATCCATAGCATTTTTTGTGGTTTCTCTCTGGAATGTTCTCTCTCTCATAGTGATAATAATTATAATAGGAAGACCTCTACTATGCAGTTTTTAATCTCTTTTAAAGTGACAAGCATTTAATGCTGTAGTTTGCTTTTTTTGTGTCCCTCTTTATTTTAGCTGATTGTCCTTTCCTCACTGGAAAATGGTCTGTGTCATTTAACACTGAGCTAGCTTATGAGCTTTTATACCTTTGGTTCTAGATCTTTATTGGAAACATCAGATGATGATCTGACATGTGGCATCTAGGTGTATTTTCAACTATTTTCTGAGTGTTTCAGCTATTTTCTGACGTGTTAAAACAAATCTGATCTGTTTTTTTCTTCTAGGGCATTTTCTCTTTGAGTAAAATCCATTGTCATTTTTATAAACACTTTCAGAGAATTTGATCTGAGTTTTAAATGGTTTCAAGGCTGTTCTGGTTTTTAGAATATCTACACCTGAAAGTTTTTCAACTTGAAAAGTACCTAAAGGTTTTACTAATTTAAAACACTCCTGAAATAAAGAGTTCAGTTCCCCGTAATAGGTTAGTTTGTTGAATTTGTTTTGCAGTTGCCTGTCTATTTTTCCTATGCCAAATGAAAGCATAGCACTGTCCCTCTTACTATAGTATTCGGAGAGCTATTTACCAGAATCTGGTTTCTCCTCCTATTCTCATGTTAACCCTGAAACTGAGTTGGCCTGTTGGTGGCTGTCGAGCCAAAAGACATAACCAAGCCAAAGATCATGAGAAGAAAGGATTTACTTCTTGCAGCAAGTACAGAGAACACCAGGGTTCTTTCCCAAAGCAGTTTCTCCACAAACTGCAAAGTTGGAAAGTTTTAAGGGTACATGCATATTTATGAAGGGGCTTGGAAAGTCAAAGTCCAAGCCTTAGTTGAAATCAAGAACTTGAGAAAAGATCAACATTGTCATCCCTCAAGTTCCAGTTGATTTGATGGTTGAGCATCTCAAGCTAATCTTTACCACTGAAACAGAACTGGGCATCTTTGTAACTTGTTATTTTATCTTTGCTATCATTGATATTCTTGCCTGTTGTTCAGTCACTAAGTCATGTCCAACTCTATGTGACCCTATGGACTGCAGCACACCAGGCTTCCCTGTCCTTCACTATCTTCTGAAATTTGCTTATGGCACCCCAACCCACTGCCTGGAAAATCTGATGGACAGATGAGCCTGGTGGGCTGCAATCCATGGGGTCGCTAAGAGTGGGACACTACTGCATGACTTCACTTTTACTTGTCACTTTCATGCATTGGAGGAGGAAATGGCAACCCACTTCAGTGTTCTTGCCTGGAGAATCCCAGGGACGGGGGAGCCTGGTGGGCTGCCATCTATGGGGTCACACAGAATCGGACACAACTGAAGCAACTTAGCAGCAGCAGCATGTCCATTGAGTCCGTGATGCCGTCTCTTGCCTGATAACAGTCATTTGTTTCTGCATTCTTTTGTTCTCTTCAGTCAGTTCACTCAGTCGTGTCCGACTCTTTGCAACCCCAGGGACTGCAGCACACCTGACTTCCCTGTCCATCACCAACTCCCAGAGCTTGCTCAAACTCATGTCCATCTAGTCAACTTGTTCAAAGGCAAGCAGCATGGCTAGGCTTAGATCACAAATTAGCTTAGGTCAAAAAATGGTTTCTGTTATGTCAAGAAAGCCATGTCTGGTTCTCTTTCTCCAGGGACCCCCTATCTGCTTACCCTTATTTCCTTGGCCGTCAACGTGACCCACAGTCATTGCCTCCATTGTCTCTGACCTGGGCTGTTTCTTTTCTCAAAATGTCACCTTTAGGAAGCCTTCTCTGATCCCTTACTATTTTTTTTTTCTGACCCCTTATTTTATCTCTCTCTTTCTCTCTCTCTTTTTTTTTTTTTTTTGGTAGAGGGAGGCAATGCGAGGCTTGAGGATTGTAGTTCCCTGACCAAGGAGTGAACCCAGGCACCCTGCAGTAGACATGTGGAGTTCTACCTACTGGACCACCATGGACTCTCATGACCTCATTTTATTTTATTAATAATTTTAATTAATTTATTTACTCATTTTTGGTTGTGCTGGATCTTCCTTGCTGTGTGGGTTTTTCTCTAGTTGCAGTGTGAGGGCTTCTCGTTATGGTGGCTTCTCTTGCAAAAGCCTGGGCTGTAGGGTGTGAGGGCTTCTGTAGCTGTGGCTCCCAGGCTCTAGAGCACAGACTCAATAGTTGTGGCACACGGGCTTAGTTGCTCCACAATATATGGGATCTTCTTGGATCAGGGATTGAACCCATGTGTCCTGCATTGGCAGGCAGCTTCTTATCCACTGTGCCACCAGGGAAGCCCCCTGGCCCTCTGTTTCAAATTACACTCTTGAAGCAATCTGTTCTTTTCCCCTGACATTGTTTTATTCATATAGCATTTACTGTCCTCTGATATATTTTAATGGTATATTATTTATTACCTGCACTGCCACATGCTCAAATATAAGTTTCATGAGGAGTTTGAGTATACTGATTGAATAGTGCCAGACATAGAGAAGTCTCTATGAGAAAAAAAGGGGAGAATGAATGAATTTACCAGTTAGCATGAGAAGTGAGTATAGTATAGTCAAATCTATGGTTTTTCCAGTAGTCATATACAGATATGAGTTGGACCATAAAGAAGGCTGAGCACTGAAGAATTGATGCTTTCAAATTGTGGTGCTGGAGAAGACTCTTGAGAGTGCTTTGGACAGCAAGGAGATCAAACCATTCAATCCTAAAGGTAATCAACCCTGAATATTCATTGGAAGGGCTTGTGCTGAAGCTGAAGCTCCAGTACTTTGGCCAACTGACCTGAAGGGCTGACTCACTGGAAAAGACCCTGATGCTGGGAAAGAAAGAAGGCAAAAGGAGAAGGGGGTGACAGAGGATGAGACGGTTAGATAGCATCACTAACTCAATGGACATGAATTTGAGCAGACTCCAAGAGGGGGTAGGAGCTCCCCTCTCCAGTCTCCTGTATGGGGTGGTAGGGGCAGGAATGTACAGCAGTGCTGGGGACCTACCTCACCACTTGTTTCTTCAGCCTCAGTGAATTTTTCACCAACTCATGTAGTCTGGTTCAGTTCAGTTCAGTCACTCAGTCATGTCTGACTCCATCACCATCTGCTGGAGTCTACCCAAACCCATGTCCATTGACCATCCAACCATCTCATCCTCTGTCGTCCCCTTCTCCTCCTGCCCTCAATCTTTCTCAGCATCAGGGTCTTTTCAAATGAGTAGTCTGGAGGTGGATCATAACTTAAGGCTAATAAAACTTGTTTCTCAATGTTTTAACATCTTCAGAAAAGCACCTGCCTTTAGAGCATGGAAAGTATTTGACATCTTGTGCAAACAACAGAGGCCTAAACTGAGCCTGAGACCCTCTCCCACCGTCATTTTAGATTTGTTGGTCAATTTGCCTTCCATCCCCAACACATCCTCTTCATTTCACTCACAGTCCCTGAAATATTATACAAAAGACTCTCTTCTCTGTCCAAGTAACAGATGACTGAACTAGAGATGGACCCTGGGAGGAATCCAAAGATGGCTCATTCTGGTTCTCTCCTGACAATATGAACTGAGATTTAAGAACCTGCAGTAAGATGGTAGTAGATGATTGAACTCAGAGTTATTTGGCATCAGGACTGAGAGTCCTAATGGATGAACTGGTGAGTAAACATAAGAAAGAAGCAGAAGGAGATAGGAAGACATATAGCCAGAGACATGGGGAGAGCAGTGACTGTTGCTTTTCCATTTCCTGGAGACATTCTACCATACTGTCTGCATTTGTTTCTGTAAAATTCTTTTATTTTTTTTTATAGTCTCTTTTTTTATATCAGCTGGTTGAGTGAGAAATGACTGTTCCTTGCAAAGAAATGGAACAGACTAGAATAATAAATTTGTAAAGAATTATTTTTTTCCATACAACATTTTCTTTATTATGCTTCAGTGGATATTTTGAATTTAAAATATATCATAATCCCACACTACTCAAACTACTGTCTGAGGACCAGCAGTTTAGGCATCACTAGGAGTGTTAGAAACGCAGTCTCGGCTTCCCCAGATCTACTGAATCATAGGATCCCAGGTGATTTCATACGCATTTGACAGCTTGTGAAGCCTAACTGTGATTTACTCTACACTTTTGGTCAAATCAGGTCAATTCAGTTGCTCAGTCATGTACTACTCTTTGCGACCCCATGGACTGCAGCACACCAGGCTTCCCTGTCTATCACCAACTCCTGGAGCTTACTCAAACTCATGTCCATCAAGTTGGTGATGCCAGCCAGCCGTCTCATCCTCTGTCGTCCCCTTCTCCTCCTGCCTTCAATCTTTCCCAGCATCAGGGTCTTTTCCAGTGAGTCAGTTCTTCACATCAGGTAGCCAAAGTATTGGAGTTTCAGCTTTAGCATCAGTCCTTCCAATGATTGGTCAAATCAATCTTCCTGAAATACTGCTTTCATCATATCCCTAGAATTTTAAATGTTCCTCATTGCTGTCAGAAAAGTCAAATGTCCCAGCCTGACACTTAAGGCTACAGTTAAACAAACCTCATCTGTGTCTCTAATCTTTCTTACATGGATGTCCACTCCAGCTAAATCAGTCTAGTTGGTTATTCTCCAGATATGCCAAGTGTAATAGTCAGAGACTTTGCTCATGACATTTGCCTGTCTGGAATTTTCCTTCCCATCTCCCTACATCCCTCCTTGAAAGACCAGTTCAGTTTCTGCATCTCACTTCAGCTCACACTGTTGTTTCATCCTCTGGTCATCTATAAATCTACAGTAGCTGTTCTAGGGTTGTTTTTTGTTTATTGTGTTTTTGTATTTTTTATATTTATAGTCTCTCCTCCCTCATCAGTGCTTACCACAATATGGTGCATATACCAGTGTCTCTATTCATTGGTTACATCTTTACTTTTTTAATGGCTTTTAATTGGGAAAAGACTTGTTTCTAATTTTTCTAATTTCTTTGACCAAGCAGGGGTTAAGACCAAACAGAAAGAAACTAAAAGCAGTGTGCTCACTTACTTTTGTATTTGGATGTAAATTTTCATCACACTCTGAGAGTGCACTTATTTCTGGGACTTTTTTATTCCCCATCATTATACAAAGATGGGACAAACATAAGCACGTGTTGCATAAGGGAAAGTTCTAATGGATCTCTTTTTAAAATATATAGGAAATATTATTGCAATTGATGTTGTATGTACACATAATTTAGGAGTCAATTGCTCTGTAATTCTTCTTATGATAAATAGTATCCCTCTCTACCTCCATCTTGCAGTATCAGTCCCTGAGCTTTAGCAGAGTAAGGAAGAATAGATGCCTCATGTGCTAATATATTAAGTCTATGTTCGAGTTAGGCAGGTGGTCATGAGTGGAAGGAGTAGCAGATATGAGTGAGTATAGGCTTCCATTTGTAAGCCATTTTCACTCTTTTCTCCTTTTGATCTGAGCTGGTAGAACATGAAAAAGCTGAAGAGACTCAAAATGTACCTGTGCTGGGACCTGATAACTGAGAATATGGTTCACAAAACTGCATGTGCATCAGTACAACCTGGAGAGCTGTTACTGGGCCCTACTCCAGTGATTCTGACTTAAGAAGTCTCGAGGTAGGGCCCCCAAATTTGCATTTCTTTCTTCCTTTTCTTTTTAAGAAACCAGAGCCACATTTTTTATTTCTTCATTTCTTGCATCTGAAGTACTCCTTGTTGGCATCGTGTGCCTGAGACTCTTTGCCATAATCCTTACCTACCACACAGATGCAACCAACCACTTCACTGGGTTTTCCCTCTCAGTCAGTTTTAAGAGAATCTACCCATTCTTCTAGGGCTTCCCTGGTGGCTAATTGGTACAGATTCCACCTGCCAATGCAGGAGACATGGGTTTGATCCCTGGGTTGAGAAGATCCCTTGAAGGAGGAAATGACAACCCATTCTAGTATTCATTCCTGAAAAATCCCATGGACAGAGAAGCTTGGCAGGCTCCAGTCCATGGGGTCACAAAAGAGTCAGACACGACTTAATAACTAAACAACAACAACCCATTCCCATAGTTTCTTGTTGTCATCAGCCTTAATTGGGTTGATTTGGTGTATAGCACAAAGGCCTCCACCAGTTTATGTGCATGGGGAGAGAAGCCCCAGGCTGGTGGGGAGGGAGTAGGAGCCTCTCCCTTATCTGTGAAAGGAATGAATTAGTGTGCTTCCTTTCTTACCTGCACTATCAGACTTCTCACAGGATTTAAATAAATGCCTTGGAATGCTAAGCAATTTCCAGGAATCCATGTGCAAATGCTCATATCCCTAAAATTCTAAAGAAAGCCACGCTGCCATTCTTTTTCTAAGGGGTAATATTCTGTTATCAATGTGGAAAAAAGTCAACTGATTTCTTATTGGCAATTTCAGCTATTTACTATTTCATTAAACATATCATGTTAAGTTTATCTGTAATTTAATTACAAGTTGATTCAGTTCAGTTCAGTCACTGAGTCATGTCCAACTATTTGTGACCCCCATGGACTGCAACACGGCAGGCCTCCCTTGTACATCACCAACTCCGAAAGTTCACTCAGACTCATGTCCATTGAGTCGGTGATGCCATCCAGCCATCTCATCCTCTGTCGTCCCCTTCTCCTCCTGCCTTCNCCTACTTTCTTCAATTTAAGTCTGAATTTGGCAATAAGGAGTTCATGATCTGAGCCACAGTCAGCTCTTTGCATCCAAAGATGCATATGTGCATCTTTGCATCCAAACATTTTTGCTGCCAAAGATGGTGAAGCTCTATACAGTCAGCAAAAACAAGACTGGGAGCTGACTGTGGCACAAGTTGATTAGGAAAGATTAAAAAACAAACAAAAAAAAACAACAAAGAAACAAAGGACCTCCACCAACTTGACATATATGGGCTCATCACAGTTGGATGAAAGCATGCAAAGATGGACTTGGCACTTTTCTAAGGCTGTGGTAGCTTTGTGAGTTCCACGTGCCAGACCATCATGGATGACGATGGTCTCAGCACCTCTTGTAAAGCAGGATTAATGTCTACTACTCCTCCAGCAACAATGCCTTCTTCAGCCATGATGGCAGGTTACAGGTACTTCCACGGCAGTAGATTATGGGTACTGCTCCTCTGGAATGCACGTGAGCCTCTGCCTCCACAGTGGTGGTGGGGAGACAATAAGAATTTTCATTTTTAACAGATTTTAGATGATTTCTAGTTGATGCTGCTGGTGCAAGGACTGCATTTGAGAATCACTGGTATAGGGGAAGAAAAATATAAAATGTGAAAAAAAACTGAATAAGTATGATTTGTTCATCTAGGTCCTTCTTAAAGGTCTGAAAATTGTAACATTAATTCAAATAACTGTTTTTAAATGAACAAAAAGCACAGTTGTTTATTAAATAGAACTGTTTATCCTTTTTGCTCTTTATATCAAGTGTTTGCAAGCATCAATGTCTGAGAAAGATTTTTAGTTTTATTTATTAAAATTTGTGAACGCAAAGAAAATATGTTTTGTTTTCATATAACAGTGAAATTAGTAAACAATGATAGAAGTAGTCTGCAGATTGCTTTCATCTTGTGTTCTCATAGATGTTTTGGATAAGCTGATTTTTTTTTGGCAATTGAGTATTGGTCACTTATTTTCTTTTTATTTTATTCACTTAGTTTTGGCTGCACTGGGTCTTCACTGCTGCTCGAAGGCTTTCTCTAGTTGTGGCAAGCAGGGCCTACTCTCTAGTTGTGCTCAGGCTTCTCGTTGTGGTGGCTTCTCTTGCTGGCAGAGCACAGGCTCTGGGGCATGCAGGCTTCAGTATGAATGTGGGTTCAGTAGTTGCGGCACACGGGCCCAGTGCCCTGTGGCACGTGGAATCCTCCCAGATGAGGGGTCAAACCCATGTCTTATGCACTTACAGGTGGACTCTCAACCGCTGTACCAGCAGGGAAGTCCAGTCACATTACTGTTTTGCCACTGAATATTTTTGTATCTGCTGTGTTTTATCTTTATGTATTTTTTTTTTTCCGTGATTTTTACCAAGATATATCGATACTAAGTGAGTTGACCTCGGATGACTTTCTGAAGAATGGAATCTATAACAGCAGTGGGATGATGTATTGGGTTTTTATTTTTAATGATCATCTTAGAAATCAAAATACAGTTCCTTCTGATTGACTGATAAAACTCTAATTGTATTGTGATGGCTTCCCCTCTGGGAGAGGAAATATCAGTGCAATACTTTCCAAAAATGCTGTTTAAAAATATACTTTTTTTTTCCTTCCAGTTTTACAGAGATATCATTGACATATAGCACAGTATAAGTTTAAGGTATACAGAGTAATGATTTGACTTACATACATCACAAAGTTATTATCACAATAAGTTTAGTGAACATCCGTTATCTCATATAGGTACAAAATTAAAGAAATACAAAAAAAAATTTTTGTAATGACAACTCTTAAAATTTACTCTTTTAACAATTTTTCTATGTAACATGCAGCAGTATTAATTGCATTTATTATGCTGTACAGTACAACCCTTGCACTTGTCTTATACCTGAAAATTTGTAACTTTTGCTTACTTCCTACTTTCATCCAGTTCCCCGTCCCCCACCCTCCACCTCTGCTATTCAGAAATCTGATCTCTTTTGTTGTGTTTGTCAGTTTTTGAAATATAATTGACCTACGAAAGAATGTTACTTCCTGTTATGCAACAGAATGGTTAGGTATTTCTACATTTCAAACTCGTCACCAAAATAAATCTAATTAGAATGTGTTACCATTCGAAGATATTACATAATTATTGCCTATATTACCCACACTGTACATTTTGTACCTGCAACTCATTTATTTTGCAACTGAAAATTTGTACCTAATGAAGACCTTATCTCCCTGAACTATTTCTTTCCTGCTCCTTCCCTCTGGTAAGTACCTGATTGTTCTTTGTATCTGTAATTCTGTTTTATTATATCTGTTCATTTATCTGGATTTTTTTGAGATTCCACATATAAGTGAAATCATATGGTATATGTCTTTCTCTGACTTCCTTCACTCAGCATTATAGTCTCTAGCTGCATCCATGATGTAAAAAATGATCAGACTTCATTCTTTTTTGTGGCTGAATAATAGTCCATTGTAAATACACACACAACCTGTGTTCATTAACCTATTGATGGGCACTTGGGATTCTTCCATGTTTTGGCTATTGTAAATAATGCTGCAGTGAACATAAGGGTTCATATATCTTTCCTATATTGATGGATCATATGATTCTGTTTTTAATTTTTTGCAAAATCTCCATACTGTTTTCCATAATGACTGTACCAATTTACATTTCCACAAAGTTTATAAGGATTCCCTTTTCTCCAAAATCGTCACCAACATTTATCATTTGTGGTCTTTTTGATGATAGCTATTCTGACAGATGTGAGATGATAACTCATTGTGGTTTTAATTTTCATTTCTTGAATGATTAACAGTGTTAGTGTTGAGGATCTTTTCATGTACCTATTGGCCATTTTCATGTCTTCATTAGAAAAATGTCTATTCAGATTTTTTGCCCACTTTTAAACCAGGTTTTTTTTTTTTGATGTTGGGTTGTATGATATATATATATATGTATTAGATATTAATTCTTTATTGGTCATATCATTTACAAATATTTTCTCCCATTCAGTAGGTGGTCTTTTTGTTTTGTTTATGGTTTCTTTTGCTGTGCCAAAGGTTTTAAGTTTAATTAGGACCTATTTGTTTATTTTTGCTTTTGTTTCCTTTGCCTTAGGAAACAGAAACAAAGAAAAAAATATGATTTACACCAAAGAGGGTTTTGTCTGTGTTTTCTTATAGGAACTTTTTGGTCTCAGGTCTTACATTTAAGTCTTTAATCTATTTTGAGTTTACTTTTGTGCATGGTATAACAGAGTACTCCAGACTGATTCTTTTCCATGTAGCTTTCCAGTTTTCCCAGTTTATTGAAGAAGCTGTCCTTTCCTCACTGTATATTCTTACCCCCTTTGTCATAGATTAGTTGACCATAAGTGTGTTGGTTAATTTATGGGTTCTTGATTCTGTTTCGTTAATGTATGTGTCTGTTTTGTGCCAGTTCCACACTGTTCTGGTGATTGTAGCTTTGTAATGTACTTTGAACTCAGGGAACATGATCCCTCCAGCTTTATTTTTCTTTCTCAAGATTATTTTGGCTATTTGGAACCTTTTGAGGTTCCATACAAGTTATAGAATTATTTGTTTTAGTTCTGTGAAAAATGCTATTGGTATTTTGGTAGGGGTTGCATTGAATTTGTAGATTGCCTTAGGTAGTATGGTTATTTTACCAATATTAATTCTTACAACCCATTAACATAGAATATCTTCCCATCTGTTTGTGTCCTCGTCGCTGTCTTTCATCAGTGTCTTATGATTTTTTGAATACAGGTCTTTTATATCCTTTGTTAGATTTATTCCTGTACCTTTTATTCTTGTTGATGTTATGGTAAATGAAAATATTGCTTTTAAATAAGGTCTTAAAATACCTTGTGTGCATGTGCGTGCTAGAGTACTGAGAGTACTGGGGAGTATGGTGGAGTGGGTTGCCAGGTCCTCCTCCAGGGATCTTCCTGACCCAGGGATCAAACTCTCGGCTCTTATGGCTCCTGTATTGGCAGGAAAGTTCTTCACTACTAGTGCCACCTGGGAAGCCCCTTAAAATACCTTAATATTGATTATAAAACAGTGGGTGGAAAAAACTTTTTTTAAGCCAAACACTATATATCCCAGTAGTTGCCATCATTATAGAAAGCAACATAGTTATTTCAGTTATTCTGTTATTATCTAAAGCCAGAATCAACAAACTAGAGGACCAAATCTGTTTCATCAACTATTTTTGTAAATAAAATGTTATTGCAGTACAGGTAAGCTCATTCATTATAGTAGTATCTTCGGCTCCTTTTACACTATAGCCGAAGAGTTGATTAGTTGTGACAGAACCCCTGGGTTTCCCAGGAGAACATGGCAACCCACTCCCGTATTCTTGCCCAGAGAATCCCATGGATAGAGAAGCCTGGCAGGCTACAGTCTATAGGGTTGCAGAGTCGGACACGACTGAAGTGACTTAGCACACACACATGACAGAACCCATATGACCTATGAAGCCTAAAATGTTTATTATCTGAACCTTTACAGAAAAAGTTTACCAACTCCTGGCCTCCCATGTAGTATTTATGATGACAATTTTTGATTTGTTAAGGTAGAGTTGATCTTTTGAAAATGCCAAAAATTCATATGAAAAAAAGAAAGGTTAATAATTTGAGTGATCACATGTTCTGATGCCATTTTGTCCAAAATAAAATGTGAATGTATTTAAACTATTTTTTAATGATTTCACTAGGACAACCTACTGAATGGGAGAAAATATTTGTAAATGATATCACCAACAAAGAATTAATATCTAATACATATATATGTGTGTGTGTATATACATATGTAAATATATCTCATATAACTCAACATCAAAAAAAAACCCACCTGGTTTAATGGCCATAGAATCCATAAGGATTTCATCATAAATGAAATTTAATGATTTCATTTACAAGTAGGCTCTGAAGAATCAAAGTGGGATTCCTAGAATGTCTGAGCATTATTGAAATAAACATATACAAAATTATTCTTTTAAATTAAAAATTAGTTAGCAACTGAGCGACTTCACTTTCACTTTCATGCATTGGAGAAGGAAATGGCAACCCACTCCAGTGTTCTTGTCTGGAGAATCCCAGGGACGGGGGAGCCTGGTGGGCTGCCGTCTATTGGGTCGCACAGAGTCAGACACGACTGAAGCGACTTAGAAGCAGCAGCAGCTTATCTTTATTGCCTATTCTGCCTTCTTTTTAAAAAAATCAATCCTGGATAAAAATGTCTACATGATTCCAAAATAACTGAACAAATAATTTGCATATTATCTAGGGTACAAAATATGTTGTATGATGGAACTTTTTATTTTACAGATAAGGTGTACTGGTGTAAACATATAACTCTAAATTTAATTGAACCATCTGAGCAACTTTAATAAACAGTCCGCAGTTTAATAAACAGTTCACAGACTCTTCTGTGAAGAAAGTCACATTATAAGTGCTCGGACTACATAAATACATTGGCTAGCCTTTGGCCAATGAGCAAAGTGAAAAATAAAAATTGAACCCTAGAGAAATTTGTGTTATCTTACTAGTGCTATTACTAAGCTTGCTTTTCCCCACAACTTTCTATTCTGAAAAATTTCAAATCTATGGAAAAGTTGCAAGAATAGCAAGACTCCTATACTCTTTTTCTTGATCATCAATTGTTACTGTTTTGTCTAATTTGTTTCTCTCTCTCCTTTCCTTCTTCTTCCCTTCCTTTTTTCTTTTGCTGAATCATTTGAAAATAAGATATAGACATAACATTTTACCCTTAAATACTTTAGCATGCATAACCAGAGAATATAACCTTATGGTTATTTCAAAAAGTTTCCATGAATTTCCAAGTGATTATGTTTTTTCTTGTGGATGATGATACCATTTTACATTTTATGTATGTATGTGTAAACATATATTTTATTATTGTTGAGTAAATACCTTGGAGTGGAATTGCTGGATCCTGTGAAAAGTGTTTAACTTCATAAAAAAATCTCCATACTTTTCAAGAGTAATTGTCATTTTAGCATTTCCATAACCATAATCAATGTTTCAATTGCTCTGTATCCTCATGAATACTTGATTTTGCGAGTCTTTTCCATTTTAACCATTCTAATGTGCCTCTTGTGGTATTACATTATGACAGTTTGCACTTGCCTTATGACTAAGCATGTTGAATTTTTTTCATATTGCATTTATGGATAATTTGGGGGGGATACAATGTCTTAATATTTTGTCCATTAAAAAAATAAACTTTTAATTTTAGAGTGATTTTAGATTTACCAAAAACTTTCAAGATTGTACAGAGAGTTCCCATATACTCTGTACCCAGTTTCCTCTGTTATTAACATCTTATATTAACATGGTAATATTTGTTACAATTAGTGAATCAGTATTTCTACATTATTATTAATTAATATACATGCTTTATTCATATTTCCTTAAATGTTGCCTAATGTCTTCTTTCTGTTTCAGAATCCGATCTAGGATATCAGATTACATTTAGTCAGCGTGTCCTTTAGGCTGTTCTAGGCTATGACAGTTTCTCAGACTTTCTTTGTTTTTGACGACCTTAATAATTTTGAAGAGTACTCATTAAGTATTTTTAGAATGTGGAATGTCCCTGCATTGGGATTTGCCTGTTGTTTTTGTTCGGTTATGCTGGTATTATGGTCTGGGGGAGGAAACTGTAGAGTTTAAAGTGACATTTTTAATCACATCATAACAAAAATACTATCACATGACATTTTTATCACATCACTTGTTGATGTTGACCTTAATAACCTGGCGGAGGTAACGTTGGTCAGGATTGTTATACTTTTTTCTCAAAATGTATTTTGTATTTTTTCATTTGTATGCATTTCCAAGACAATGTGTTTCTAAAAAATAAAAGCTGATCATAATACTCCCAATATAAGATAGTTTTGCTAAGTTAGTCTTCGATGTTTTGCTAATATAAGATAGTTTCGCTAAGTTAGTCTTCAATGCTCTCCAACTTCCTTTTCCTCTAACAAGTATAACAAGCTGTAACAGTGGCCACAACATAGTCTATGTCCTCAAGAAACTCATTTTTCAGGGAGTGGCTAGAGAAGTAAAGAGATCATTGTAACAATGGGACTGACATGTGCTATAATAGAGGAAATTTCAGGATGCCATGTGTCACTGATGTAACAAAAGAAGGCTTTATGGAGGAAATTGCTTCTAAGCAGAAACCTGAGCGGGGAGGAATTAGCCAGATAAAGCTGGAGAGAGGATGATGAAGAGTTCCAGGTAAAAAAGGTGGTTTCTACAGAACAGTAACAAAGACCACTGTGTGTATAGGTCATTTAGGTAGTTTATGAGGACTAAAGGCCAAGACAGACTGACTAGTGGTAGTGTTGGTTGGAGAGTAAGAAGAGTCCAGAACACAAATACTTAACAAATCACATCAAAGGGTTTAAGCAGTTATCTCTCAGGGTGAGCAGTGGGAGGAGGTAGTACTGTCTCCACTGTCCTGCAACTTACAGAATTCGCTTTCTAATGTAATCATGGACAAACATTTAAAAATTGGACTAATGTTACATGAATTTCCTTTCTGGATAGTAAGGGAAGGAAATAGTAAATTTGATGAAAATTATTTGTTATATAAATTTTTTCCTAATAGGGTTGAGAACCACTAGTATAGACTATGTTGAAGGCAATGAAGAATCCCTGAAAGGGTTTGAAAGGGGAATGACATGATCGGATGTACATTTGGGGAAGATCGTTCTGGCTATAATGTGGAGGACAGATTGGAAGGAGCCATCCTGGCAGAATATGGACCAGTTGGATGGCAATTTTGGTAATCCAGGTAGTAGACGATGGTGGCATAAAATAAGGTATTGGTCATGGAGATAGAACATAATGGTATCTTCCCCTAGATTCTCTAAACAGCTTTACTTTTGCCATTATATTCATTTTTAGGACCAAAATAGCATTTGAAATTTCAGGTATTTTTAAAAATAATGAAGAAATATTTTGCAGCAGGGCAATTACCCAGGTTTCTCGAATTATATCAACAGTGTAATAATTCAGAGTCAGACTCTGGTTAAGATGTCTGAGTCCTCACTTTGACACTGAATAGCCCTAGCTTTGGGAAAATTTGTCTAATTTTTCTAGGCCTCAGTTTCTTTATCAGCAAAATGGGAATATTAATTGTATTTGCCACATTGTAATTTCATGAGCATCAGTATTCACTTCACCTACTTATTAAACCAGTCTTGACTCTAGCTAAAAGGAGTTTCAGAGGCACATCATATAATTATCTTTCAAGTTGTGCTTTTGGACTTCTCTCAACTATCTACATGCTCACACTTTGTTTCATATTGGGACAAATTTCAGACAATTCTAGGATTGGAATTTCTGACTATGATTAGCAGCCATGGAAGAGAGTGAAACTTACCTGTTGGCACCAGGCTTTAACTCAATGCTTTTATAATTTGTTATCATCCTTTAGGGGCATGGAGAAGTATCTTCCAAGGACTTGTGAATGAGGAAATAAAACGGTCCTCTGAGAATAAATTGTAGGATCATGGCAGAAAAATATGTAATTACCTGAAAGGAACAGACTTGGGCCAGCTAAAATGTCAGTAACCTAATTGAAGATATTTTAATATGTCCTAAAAATATCAGTCTAAAAAGGATTGATTGGCGTTTGGTTCCTATATTTAAAAAAACACACACATAGGCAAAACTGGCAGTATCCAACTCAGATTAGGAAAGGATATCGTAGCTTGCATGTTTCTGATTCTGATTAGAGGTGAATGCAAGGGTTACAAGGCTTCTCAGGTGGCACTGGTGGTAAAGAACCCACCTGCTGACGCAGAGACATAAGAGACGCAGGTTCGATCCCTGAGTCAGGAAACCTGGAGGAGGTCATGGCAACCCATTCGAGTATTCTTGCCTGGAGAATCCCATGAACAGAGGAGCCTAGTGGGCTACAATCCATAGGGTCGAAGACGTGAATGAAGTGACATTTTGTAAGGCTTTGTAAGTTGTCATTATTAGGTTTTGTAAGTTGTCATTATTTCTTTTCTTCCTTTTCCTTGGAAATAGGAGANTTGTAAGGCCTCCCCAGACAGCCATTTTGCTTTTATGCATTTCTTTTCCATGGGGGTGGTCTTGATCCCTGTCTCCTGTGCAATGTCACGAACCTCATTCCATAGTTCATCTGGCACTCTATCTATCAGATCTAGGCCCTTAAATCTATTAAATCACTGTGTAATCATAAGGGATTTGATTTAGGTCATACCTGAATGGTCTAGCAGTTTTCCCTACTTTATTCAATTTAAGTCTGAATTTGGTAATAAGGAGTTCATGATTGAGCCACAGTCAGCTCTTGGTCTTGTTTTTGTTGACCGTATAGAGCTTTTCCATCTTTGGCTGCAGAGTATATAATCAATCTGATTTCGGTGTTGACCATCTGGTGAGTGCACCAGTCCGCCCGCACTTAAGTGTGCTGGGTCGTAGCTGCCCGCGCTTAAGTGCGGTCAGGGGCAGCGGCTGAGAGTGCCAATCTGGGATGGCTCAGGAATGGCCGAGAGGAGCTACCCTGCGTCCGAGGTCAGGGGTGGCTGGGAGGAGACACTCTGCATCTGAGGTCAGGGGCAGCTGGGAGAAGCCACCTAGCACCCGAGGCCAGGGGAGGTGGCCCTGAGGAGCCACCCTGTGCCCGAGGCCAGGGGCGGTGGCCAGGAGGACCAATCCAAAGAGTGGTGGCTGAGCGGGCTAGGAGGGCCTAGAGGAGCTATCCTACATTGAAGGTCAGGAAGGGCAGTGGTAAAGAGATACCCTTTGCCCAAGGTAAGGAGCAGCTTCTGTGCTTTGCTGGAGCAGCCATGAAGAGATACCCCACGTCCAAGGTAAGAGAAACCCAAGTAAGATGGTAGGTGTTGCAAGAGGGCATCAGAGGGCAGACACACTGAAACCATACTCACAGAAAACTAATCAATCTAATCACACTTGTCTAACTCAATGAAATCAAGCCATGCCCGTGGGGCAACCCAAGACAGGCAGGTCATGGTGGAAAGGTCTGACAGAATATCAGCAGATAAGATATGGTAAATATCAATCAATGAAAGATTCTTTCAATATATGGTAAATATCAATCAACCAAAGATTCTTTCAAGAATATTAAGGTGACTTAGAACTAGCAAATTCTTTTCACTCAGTGCATTGAATAGATTGGGGTAAGCATTGCCTAAGAGTTTAACAATCTAAAATTTTCTCTCCCACACAGTGAAATGACTATAATTTAATATTCAGTGTTACCAACACTTTCCCTTACATAATAAAGAAATTAAAGGGTAAATTAGGAAAAACAAGTTGGATTTATTGAGACAACTCCAGATCACCACTTCCTGGAAGGTGGGAGGAGAGATTTATTCTTATCTCTGAGCCTCCTGATTTAAACATTTGTTCTGTGTCCTTGGCCTGGAATGCCCTTCTTGTTGGTCTAGTAAGCACTTCTTCATTCTCTAAGATTCACATTAAATATCACTGTCTCTGTGAAGTCTTCCTTGAGTCTAAGGGGAAGTTAACCCTTACCATCTTCTGTGCTACCACTGTGTACTCTGTACTTTTGATAGATATGTTTTCCTTTCGACTATCTGTGAAATTCTTGAGAGAAGGAATATGTATATATGTATGTATACAGTTATTTATTTATTTTACTTAATATAGCACTTACTGTAATACTATATTAGGCACTCTTCCAAGCACTGCATAAATATCCAGTCATTTAATCCCCATTAGTTATAAGGAATTGGCTCAGTGGTTATGGAGGCTGAGAAGAAGGCCTATAGGGGGATTGAGAAGTCCCAGGATCTGTGGTCAGCAAGCTGGAGAGTTAGCAGAGCCAGTAGTGTAGTCCCGGTCTAAGTCTTAAAGCCAGCATAATGTTTGACCATTAAATGTCTGGGCACCCTGTGACCCAATCAAATTGACAGCTAAAATGAGCCATCACAAATGTGTAACAGAGAAGGACTCACTGAGGAAGGAACATCTGAGGGAAGGAGGTAAGTGAGTCATGTCTGAGGGAAGAACATCTCAGGAACAGTAAGTACAAAGGTCTTGAGGTGTCTAGAAGGTTTAAGGAACAGCAAAGGGTAGGGAGACTCCTACTAGAATGGAAGAGGTGGAGAATAAGGAAATAGGGGACAAAGTTGGAAAAGAAATGAGCCAAGGGCAGGATGTGAAGAGCTTTGAAGGAATTTGAGGAGTTGAGATTTTACTAAAAATGTCATTGGAAAGTTTCTGAGCAGAAGGGTGACCTTCTCTGGTTTATGTTTTATCAGCATCACTCTGACTTGTGTGTTGAGAAGTCTCAATGGCGTCAGAATGGAAGGTAGAAGACTAATTGGCTCCTCCACTTACTTAGGTGAGACACAGCAGTGATTATGATAGTGGAATGATGAGAAGTGGTCAGATTCTGCACATATGTTGACAGTTGAGTTGACATATCAAATGTGGGGAATAAGAGTAGGAAAGGCATCAGGGATGACTTCTAGGTTTTGGCTTGAGCATCTGGGGAAAAGTAGAAGAGGCACAGGGTTTGGCAGTAGGGAGGTAGTGACAGGAGATCAGGAGTTCAGTTTTGGACTTGTTACATTGAGATGTCTATTTTGGCAACCCACTCCAATACTCTTGCCTGGAAAATTCCATGGACTTGGGAGCCTGGTAGGCTACAGTCCATGGGGTCGCAAAGAGTCGGACACGACAGAGCGACTTCACTTCACATTAGTCAGCCAAGTGGAGGTTCAAGGAGGCTTCTGGATATGTGAGTCTAGTGCAGGGGAGAAATGCAGGCTGAACAAAACATATATTGGGTGGTATTTAAAGCCATGAGACTAGATGAGATCACCTAATAAGTGAGTGAAAAAGATAAAGAGGAAAGGTTTGAGGACTGAATTTGGAATACTCCAAGTTTTGGAAGTCAGAATGTTGGAAGAGAACCTAGCAAAGAAGACTGAGGAGGAAACAGAGATATAGGTAGAAGACCAGATATGTCTCCTTCTATAAACCAAGTGGAAAAGTGGTTCAAGGAGGAGTGATTGTATTCTGCTAACCAATCAAATAAGAGGAAGACTGAATATTTAGGCTTTGGATATAGCAACAGGGAGGTTGAAGTGATCTTTATAAGAGCAATTTAGTTGGAGTGGATTGGATAAATACTGGTTATATTAGGTTTAAGAGAGACTGGGAAGGGAGAATTGGAGGCAGTAGAGATGGTAACTATAGACAACCTACAGAAAAGAAAAAAAATGGGAGTAGTAAATGGAAGAAAAAGTGGGAGTCAAGACACGGTTTTTCAGAGGTGAGAGAAATAATGTCCATAATTGATGGAAAAGATCTAGTGAAAAGGGAAGAATTGAGAACAGAATTGCTGGAGTGAGTCCTTGAGGAGGTGACAGTAAGTGGGCATCTAGTCTAAAAGTAGAGAAACTGGTCTTTTGTAGGGGCACGAAGTTTTCATCTATAGCCGTAAGAAAGAAACCCAGGACTTGGGCACTCATGCAGTTGGTAGGTGTTTGTGGGAGCTCCCTTCTGACTCATTCTACTTCCTCAGTGAAATAGGAAGCAAGGCCATCAACAGGGAATGAGAATAGGTGGTGAGTAGGTGTTTGAGGTGTGAAGACAGAGCTGAAGGTATGTAGCACCACCAGAGAAAGAGGGATAATAGAAGGACTTGGGAAGTACAGTATGATTGCTGGCCTACTCGAGGTTTATGATCATAACTCTGCATGGTTTGGTCCTTCACCAGGCACATTTAGCTTGCACAGGTGTAAGCATGGACTACAGGGAAGATTGCCTTTAAGAAGGATCATTGTGGAATCAAGTGAGTTTCTCAAAGTGTTGGGGGGCAAGGAAACTAAGGGTACTTGCGATGTATAATAGGAGAAATTCAGCTGAGAAGGGAAACAAGTGAATGTATACATGAATGAGGACTTCTGTGGTGGCTTAGACAGTAAAGATCAGCCTGCAGTGCAGGAGATCCGGGTTCAATCCCATGATTGGAAAGAATCCGTGGAGAATGGCTGCGCACTCCACTATTTTTACCTGGAGCATTCCATGGACAGAGGAGCCTGGTGGGCTATACAGTTCATGGGGTTGCTAAGAGTCGGACACGAGTGAGCAACTAACACCTAGGCTTATACATGAATGAATGTTTTCCTTAGCTGCAACACATTTTTTCCTCTCCCATTCATTGATTCAAAACCTCTTTCTTCTTAATGGCCCATGTAAGAATTGTACCACCCAGAAAGCATGCTGTGCTTAAACAGATTCTTGAATGAGCATGATTTAAGCGGGGGCAAATGTTTTATCATGGGTCTTGGTGTAGAGGAATTTTGCTGTTTATGTTTTCCCTTAGGTAATTTAGAATTTTGATTTCATTCAAATTTTAGCTTGTTCTGGCAGGAAAACACTGACCTCTGCTAAATGCTAGAGTGTGGCTCAGAGAAGTTTGCACAAGCATTTTTTTTTTTTAATTGGGCCAGATCTCAGTATCTTTCTGAGTATCTGGTGAATGATATTTTGATTGATCCTAATTAGGGGTATGTGTCCAGGGGCATGAGGGTGAGGGAACTCTTATTCCCTTTGGGTCCCTGTTTGGCTTCAATTTTGTATTCAGCAGGCAGAACAAGAGACAACCTCTGTTTATAATACAGAGTCTCCTTTAACCCAAGGTAAGGGTCAGAGAGTACCAAGAAAAAGGTACAAGGCCAACCAATGAACCACACTGACACATCCTCAGTTCTGCCTCCCTAAGTTTTACATATAACACAAAATAAAGGCTCTTTCTGCTTCACTCTATATAACCATCAGTCCATGCATAGCATGGCCACTCCCTAGCGTGACTCTGTGGTCAGGAAACTTGGTGATAGTGGAGTGTGTGTGTGGGTACTATTTTAAAACTAGTGTCCTAAAAATAATTGTGTACAAATAGAAAATGCATGCTGGTTGAGCTCAGGCTTGTTAAGCCCTGGAACTCTTAGTCTGGGAGTATGGCAAGTATATCATATTCTGTTACGTAGAACCTCTAACCAAGNGTGTGTATGTGGGTACTATTTTAAAACTAGTGTCCTAAAAATAATTGTGTACAAATAGAAAATGCATGCTGGTTGAGCTCAGGCTTGTTAAGCCCTGGAACTCTTAGTCTGGGAGTATGGCAAGTATATCATATTCTGTTACGTAGAACCTCTAACCAAGGGAGAATCTAAAGGAATCTAATACAGAGGCATTCCTGCATAGACCAGTAGTTCTCAACAAGGGCAGTACCACCTTTTAGGATGTGTTACAGGAACTATGGGTACATTTTTGGTTATTACAGTGATTGAAGGCATGCTAACTGGTATTTGGTGGCTGAGGGCCAGGATTGACAGATGTTTGGAAGAGTTCCATAGGACAAAGAAATTGTCCCACTCTACTATCAAATGTCCTTTAAGGTACTCATGTGGGTGAAAACCTATTTATAATTATCTGAACATAACCCTAACTCTAGTTTTATTTCTCTTTTGTATCACAATTGAAGCATTATGTCAATTAAAATGAGTTGTGTTGTTGTTGTTGTTTTTTCCTGTATATTAGTGGATTATACTATCTATGAATTCCCTTTCAGGACAATGAAGGGATGTTTCATTATAAAAAGGAGATAGTGGGTCTGATACAGTTGAAAACTACTCTTCTAGATATTTGCTTGTGCTTTATTCTTTCCATGCCAGATTGACAAATTATCTATAATCTCATTCAGTTTTATCCACAGGAAGTAAGGAGGCATCAATCAGGAGCCCATATTTAAGTCCTAAAGTCAGAAGAGTCTCAGGCGGAGGCTGCCTGTGAGTCTTCCCTTCTTTCCCCATATTAGGAAAAAATGAAGACAGGAACAGTCCTAATTTCTTGTATAAAAAGAAATCACAGTGAAAATGTGTGTAAGGATGGGGTAGTCTGGGACTAGACATCGTGTTATGTGGGAATCCCCACCGGGGCAGAGATAACGTCTTTTCTGTCTCCTAGTCCTCCGCCTGCAAACTCTCCTCCACCATAGCTGTCCACACACAACTAACTGGTTCCTTTCCCTAGAAATGTAACTTGCATGTCCCAATTACTCGATAAACACTGCAAACAGACTTCCTTTCTTCTCAAGATATGTGTTGGTAAAAGGTTTACACCAAAACATGCTGTCCACCAAGCTCCAGACATTCCACTTGAGTGAAGGTGCCAAGTGAAAGGTTTGGAAAGATCTTCAAAAGGAAATGCAGAGAGGCAAAGTGTTCATTAATCAGGACCCTGCAATTACGAGGATCCAAGGCCTTTTCCCATCATCAGGGTGAAGCAGCTGCAAATATCACAGTGGGGAGGAACAGTACTGACACTGTGATATTAAATGCTTAAAATGGAAACGGTTAGGTTATTTATGTTTTAAAAGAGGGAAGCAGACTGATTAAAAGGAAGGTGTTAGGGACCAACCAAAGAGAAGATTGATATTCAAAGGCTACTTTCTACTGTTGAGCATAATGTGAAATTTAGGCATGTAAAAGGATTAACTGAGAAATGAATGTCTCCAAACTGGGCCCGTGTCTCTCAAGAATTCATGCAGGACTTCTTACAGTAGTGTTGTGGATTGGACAAAATGTTTGCTGAGTTTCCTTGAGGTATCGGAGAGGAAGGACTTGATGGAGGGAAGTGACTGAGAGTGCATGGTTGAGAGCACTGCCAGCTCATGGGTATACAACCTGTGCAGTCACACAGGGCCCTGTGATTATTAATACTTTTTGAATGGAGTCCCCCCACATTTTCATTTTGTACTGGGTTTTTCGAATTATCCAACTAGTCCTGATCAAAAGAATGAATATCTGAGTCAGAGAGATCTGGATTCAAATCCAAGCTCTACCACTGGTTAAGAGTATGATCTTGGGCCCCTTATTTAACCCCTCCTCATCTGTAAAATAGGAACCATCATAGTATCTATCTCATAGGGCTGTTCTGATGACTACAAGAAATATCATAACAATATTTAGTAAATATTATTAATTTTATTATTAATGACAAAAATTTAGATGGCATGGCAAAGGCACCAAGACACAGTCATCACTAGAATAGAATCGTTTTCGAAATTTTTTTTTGTTACACACTTCTGCTCTGGATGAATAGATTGACATTGCCATCCTTGTGGCAGGACAGCCCAAGATAATTTTCTTAATTGCAGGCTTCACTGACACATTTTGTGCCATAACCAAAGGAGAGTAGGTGTTATTTCAAATCTGTGAATCATCCCATATACTCATGCCTCACATATTTCTTATAGATTTAAAAGAGTTGAACTCTAACCAAGATAATGGAGACATTATTTTATTTTATTTTATTTTATTTTAAATTTATTTATTTATTTATTTTTCAATTTAACTTTACAATACTCTATTGGGTTTGCCATACATCGACATGAATCCACCACAGGTGTACACAAGCTCCCAATCCCGAATCCCCCTCCCACCTCCCACCCCACAACGTCTCTCTGGATCCTCCCCGTACACCAGCCCCAAGCATCCTGCATCCTGTATCAAACATAGACTGGTGATTCGTTTCCTACATAATAGTATATATGCTTCAATGCCATTCTCCCAGATCATCCCGCCCTCTCCTACTCCCTCTGAGGCCAAAAGTCCATTGTCTATGTCTGTGTCCTTTTGTGACATTATTTTAGAATGTAGAAATATGCCCATATAAAGGCAACTTGCTATTGAGAAAACTTCCTTCTCTGTGTGGGCCTGCTAAGTCATTTTATTTGCCTTTCGGTTATTTAAGGCAATATTCCCAAACAAAGAAGGTGCAAATCAAAAATATCACCAGGCCCATTTTGCTAGGACTACATACTAATTATCACCTTGTCATGAGCACATTGATTGTATTGTATTAGAATATGGTTTGGGCTAAGTGAGGAATGAAATGTAGAAATAAGGCTGAGTAGATGCGTTTTCTTCTACTTTTACTGAATACCCACTATTAGTTCCTTGCTTATTACTATAATTAAAAGTAGTCTTTGGCAGTCCTTTAAAAAATGTTTCTGAAGTTGAGAACAAATTTTTAAAATGTGAAATGGATTTCTTTAAAAAGGCTTTAATATATGAAATATGTCATGACCGTTCTACTTAGTAGAAATACCTCAGCTACCATACCATGATAAGGAACTCTCTCCTCAAGAATTGAGTCATAGTTCTAGAAGAACACTCTTCAGTCGTTAGGAAGACAAAATTGCTCCTGTGATGTGGAAAGTGTGTTCTTTTCTTTTCAACAAAGGCTCACCGATAGTTGCTTGTGAAGGTAAACTTGGACTTCCACCTCTTTCTAAACAGTTAACCTTGGGGTTCACTCCATCACTAAAGATCTGATAAATACAGAGTTGTAAACTTAGGAATGACTCTCCCCAATTTTATTTTCTTTCATTTTTGGGGCCATTGCCTCACAACTTTCAGGATCTTAGTTCCCCAAGCAGACCTTGAACCTGTGCCCTCAGCAGTTCTAACCACTGGACCACTAGGGAATTCCCTCTCCCTAATTTTATATCTCACTTAAAAAAAACTTTTTGTGATAGTAAAACCTATATAACAAAATTTACCATTGCAACCTTTGTGTGTGTGTGTGTGTGTGTGGCTATGCTGAGTGTTAGTTGAAGCATGTAGGATCTGGTTCCCTGACCAGGGATCGAACCTGGGCCTACCCTATTTGGGGAGCACAGAGTCTTAGCCTCTAGACCACTAGGGAAGTCCCATCATTGCAACCATTTTTAAGTGTATAGTCCAGTGTCATTAAGTGTATTCACATATCTTTCTTTTTTTAAAAAAAGGTCTTTAGTTTAAATCTGCACATGTGTGTGTGTGCTAGGTCGTGGATGACTCTTAGCTTGCCCCCACCACAGACAGTAGCCCACCAGCCTCCTCTGTCCATGGAATTTTCCTGGCAAGAACACTGGAGTGTATTACCATTTCCTTCTCCAGAGGATCTTCCAGACCCAAGGATCGACCCCACGTCTCGTGTTTCTTCTATTGGCAGGAAGATTCTTTACCACTGCACCACCTGGGAAGCCCTGTAAGTCTGCAGAATTGTTGCCAAATCTCTGTGAGTAATTAGTGTAGACACTGACAAGGAAGTGACAGACTTGCCTGTGGTGTTTTCAGGAAGTGCACCTTTGTGGCTTGTGAGAGAGCACCCCATACCAGGCAAGAGTGGGTGCACCCCAAGGCTCAGCAAGAAGCAAGAGGGAAACAGGACAGAGGTTTTCTTCAGATTCTGCATGTATCACTTTTTGTCCTGGGATAGGTTAGAAATAATGAGGTGATTAGTGCCATCCGCATGCTAAGTCGCTTCAGTCTTGTATGACTCTTTGCAACCCAATGGGTTGTAGCCTGCCAGGCTTCTCTGTCCATGGGGATTCTCCAGGCAAGAATATGGGAGTGGGTTACCATGCCCTCCTCCAGAGGATCTTCCCAACCCAGGGATTGAAACTTCGTGTCTTATGTCTCCTTCATTGGCAGATGGGTTCTTTAACATTAGCACCACCTGGAAGCCCAGTCCTCTGTAAATCCTTCTAACAAAGATTGCCTCCCCTCCTCAGACACTTACCTTAAATCAGTTATTTCTATTTCTTCCCTGTTTTATTCTTTTCGTCTATTGGTTTTCTATCTATATATAAACTAGCTAAGTGTCTCCTATTTTAATAAAACATAGAAACCAATCCAACCAAACAAAACCCTCTTATCAAAATATTCCCTTGATTGCCTCATATTCTAACTTTTTTTGTGTGTATTCTTTTTAATGTAGTTAAAAATTTTCCTTCAAAGCCACACAAGCCAACATGGAAATGGCTTAAAGTGTCAGATTGTGTTCTAAGGCTTTTGACAACAAACAGTCCCTGCCCTATGCTGCTTCTTACTCTCCAGGAGCAATGACTTACTTTCTACTTTTAACAATATATTAAAAAAAAATTCATCTCCACAACTCAGAATAACATGCTTGTTCAGATTTTTCCATCTTTGACCATTGAGAGTTCTTTCAGATTGGTTCCAGTGTCCTTTTTGTTGTCTGAGCCCTTCCTTCCTTTCTGGCACTAGACTTACTCTCTCCAAACTTCTTATATCTTCCCCACCTGCACCCTAGAATCAACCATTTCTCCAAGAAGCCTTCATTCCTTCTATTGGAAAATGGTTTTTAGAAACCAAGATCCCAGCCCAGGTGTGTGCTCACTGCTATTGGGGAAACACTTCTAGGCTTTCTCAGTGGACAGAGCTAGGAAATATACATACATATTCCCATGTTCAGTTCAGTCGCTCAGTCGTGTCCGACTCTTTGCGACCCCATGAATCGCAGCACCGCAGGCCTCCCTGTTCATCACCATCTCTCGGAGTTCACTCAGACTCATGTCCATCGAGTCTGTGATGCCATCCAGCCATCTCATCCTCTGTCGTCCCCTTCTCCTACTGCCCCCAATCCCTCCCAGCATCAGGGTCTTTTCCAATTAGTCAACTCTTCGCATGAGGTGGCCAAAGTACTGGAGTTTCAGCTTTAGCATCATTCCTTCCAAAGAAATCCCAGGGTTGATCTCCTTCAGAATGGACTGGTTGGATCTCCTTGCAGTCCAAGGGACTCTCAAGAGTCTTCTCCAACA
>SJYV01050219.1:1332133-1353328 GCA_006410875.1 Neotragus pygmaeus
TCTCCTTGCAGTCCAAGGGACTCTCAAGAGTCTTCTCCAACACCACTGTTCACAAGCATCCATTCTTCGGCGCTCAGCCTTCTTCACAGTCCAACTCTCACATCCATACATGACCACAGGAAAAACCATAGCCTTGACTAGATGGACCTTAGTTGGCAAAGTAATGTCTCTGCTTTTTAATATACTATCTAGGTTGGTCTTAACTTTTCTTCCAAGGAGTAAGCGTCTTCTAATTTCATGGCTGCAGTCACCATCTGCAGTGATTTTGGAGCCCCCCAAAATAAAAGTCTGACACTGTTTCCACTGTTTCCCCATCTATTTCCCATGAAGTGATGGGACTGGATGCGATGATCTTCGTTTTCTGAATGTTGAGCTTTAAGCCAACACATTATGTATAATTATATATTTCTCTACTATCTACCCAAAGTACATAAATTAGGCATGAGTTTATACTGATGTCCCCAACTCTAACTTATTATCACCGGGCTTAGTCTACCCTCTCCCTTGTTTATTTTTAACTTTTCATTTAACTGTGAGGAACTTGGTTCCAATTATCTATTAGTTATCACTTGTTCAACTCTAGTATAGATGTAAAGTACTTTCAGAATTCTTATCTGGTATCCCTGCAAGAAACTAATTTGCAGACTAGACTACAGTGTTTATATACAGTCCTTTTTATCTTTAGTTTTAGAGTATCTAGTCTAAATACCATTTTCCAATTTTACTTTAGGTCAGCTCTTTCCCTACCCCTTTCAGAAAGGTTATGTCATGCATCTGTAATAGAGTTAGGTTCATTTCTCACAGTCTGTATTGCATTCTAGTCTCCTCTAGCATCCTAGTTAATTTTTTAAATTTGCATTCGTTAAAGTCCACACTTGGTAATGTATAGTTCTATGGGTTTTGAATGCATAGTCACATATATACACTACCTCAGAGCCATACAGAACAATCCCATGACTCTAAAAATGGCCTATTCTCTAATTCGACTTTGGATTGCTTTATCAAATTGCTTTAAAAAGCTGTGCAATACTGTATCACAATTATGAGCTACCCTCATCAGGGGCTGTAGAGAGACTTCTGACATAGACAACTGTAAATGACTAGAGGGGCAGGTTAGAAGATCAGAGTTACTGGGGGATTGATGGAAGCAGGTGGCACCTGGGGACAAGTTAAATTCTAGGGGCAAGCAGAGAGAACAATTAACTGGGCAGGTCTGTTTCTGGGGGGGGGCTTCAGTCAGAGGGTGAATGTGCTTATTATTAATTCATTGCCTGTAGGCTCCCTTCATTGACTAACTTGTTTGAATGGGTCTGGGCCCTGTAAATATTTTTCCTTTGGCATTTGGCACACCGATTTGTCAGTAGAGGGCACTGGAGAGAGAAACACTGAAGGAGGAAGAGGGATTTCTCTTGGTAGCCTGAAGAGCATGCTTTCTTTTTCACTGCTCACTCCTGTAGTGTGTAGCTTTTTCTGTGTGTTTTCTTCAGATCTTGTAAGTAAGTGTGGCTGGGAGCTCCAGACGGCACAACCTTCACTGCAGCCCAGGTTGCTGCTCTGTGAGGGCATGCTGGGACTCATCGAGCTGGCTGTCTAGAGNCACTCCTGTAGTGTGTAGCTTTTTCTGTGTGTTTTCTTCAGATCTTGTAAGTAAGTGTGGCTGGGAGCTCCAGACGGCACAACCTTCACTGCAGCCCAGGTTGCTGCTCTGTGAGGGCATGCTGGGACTCATCGAGCTGGCTGTCTAGAGAGCAAGATGCTTAATCTTTGTCCTGTTGAATGGGTGAGAGCTGCTCTGTCCCCAGCCAAATACAGAGATGTGCCAGGTTCCTGTAGAGGGAGGTCCCTCTAGGTCCTGGTCCCAGAAGTGTCCACAGTGGCAGGCTGGCCCCTCTGTGCACCCACCCATTAGCTGCATCTCACCTGTGCCCCACAGAACTGTTTTCCGTGGCTGTCCTGACATGGGCACTGAGCATCCCAGGCCTCCCCTGCAGTGGCCCTCTGATTCAACTGCCTCCTGACTCTCTGCACCACTTTCACTCTGCATACCCAGTCTGCCAACTGGCTCTGGCTGGCCTGTGCCCCAAGGGTTGTTTCTGCTTTCCTGGCAACTTTGGACCATCTCTGGCTTAGGTAACTTCTCTGCGTCAAGTGGGCTTTTACCATACCTTTGTCAACAAACGCTGAAGTCCGACCTCCTCCAGCTTCCTCTCTGTTGGTTCTTTCCCTCAGCTCTTTAGCACCCTTTAGAGCTCTCATCCCATCTTTATAGTTCCTCTCCTATCATTGCCCAGTAATGCTTTATAGTCAGCTCCTCCTGTTTAAATTACTCTGTGGTTTCTGCTCTTGATCTGATTGTGACTAATTAAAGTCTGCTCGCACAGGGAGAGGACACAGGTGTGCTCGGTCTTTTATTAACTCTCATTTCAAGAAAGAATAAAGCAGTTTCCTGTCAGGAAATTTGATGATGATACTGGCCCAGGTTCTCTAAGCAGAGGATCAAGTGGACATAGGAAGCTTACTTAACCAGTAACTCAAGGCCCCACACCTTAGATCCTAACCTGAAGCTCCAGGTAGAGTTCTGAAAAAGGGAATTTCCTATATGATAAAGGGACACTGATGAATGCATATTATAACCTGGAACTGATAAAGGTTCAAATCATTTGTTAGACTTCTGCCTATAGTGGAATTAGACGAATTATTCTGAGAACAGTACAGTGAGATGTAAAATTCAGTTTTTTTTTTTTGAGCTTGGCACTTAAAAATGGCATAATAGCCACATAGTTTCTAGATTAGGCATGTATTAATTAAAGGAAAAAAAAAAGATTCTTTGCTTCTTTCTGATTCCTGCCAACAATGCATTTCTAAGTTTCTCTTTTAAAGAAAATTTCCTGGGTCTGAAAAGGAAGTTTGAATTCTGCTGACAGACTGATCTTGCTTTAAATTTATTAAATGTTCTGTTTCTCTTATTTGGCAGATAATGGGTCATTTTAGTTTCTGGATTTTACTTGGCTGTGGTTTGAATACTCTTCTTAACTTAGTTATTTTCTTTCTTTCTTTTTTTTTTTTTTAACCTAGAAGTTTCATATTAACAACAAAACAAAAATAAGCACACAACACTTTCTCTTTCATCCCATTGGTTACAGTCAAATCACATGGTCATACCTACGGAGTCCTTGTGTTCCGCTGAAACTCAAGGGTTCCATTACTAAAAGTAAGAAGTGGAGAATTGTTCAGCATTAGCTATAGACACTATACCATATTGCTTCACTAAGCAACTGAGTGGGAGAGGTGGTGGTGTTGAATGGAACTGGTGAGCTAGCCTGGGTCAGAATATTAAGGGGGCTGTTTTGCAGGTTAAGGACTTCTAGCTTTCTTTGGGAGTGATGAAGGGAGTCATTGTTTTTATCAGACATGTCACTTGATGGAGTTATTTAAAAACAGCCCTCTGTTGACAGTTCAGAGTTGGGTTGGTCAGGAGGGACTGGAGATTAGGTCAGCAGGTAGCTGACTTTTGCAGAAAGAGATGAGGTGACTAATTCAAGATACATTTAATCAGTATTGAGATGAGAGTTCACGAAAGTATTGAGGATGTCACTCCAGTTTCAAGCTAGACTCCTGGATTCTGTATTCAGAGGTCCAGGACATAGAACTGGTCTGTATTCAGAGGTCCAGGACATAGAACTCTTTCAACTCAGCCTAGAAGCAGTTTCTACAAGAGAGAAAGTATAACACTACTATTTCTTCAGTCAGTTCAGTCGCTCAGTCCTGTCTGACTCTTTGCGACCCTGTGGACTGCAGCATGCCGGGCTTCGCTGCCTATCACCAACCCCAGAGCTTGCTCAGACTCATGTCCACTGAATCGGTGATGCCATCCAACCATCTTATCCTCTGTTGTCCCCTTCTCCTCCTGCCTTGAATATTTCCCAGCATCAGGGTCTTTTCCAGTGAGTCAGTTCTTCACATCAGGTAGCCAAAGTATTGGAGTTTCAGCTTCAGCATCGGTCCTTCTAAAGAATATTCAGGACTGATTTCCTTTAGGATCGACTGGTTTGATCTCCTTGCTGTCCAAGGGACTCTCAAGAGTCTTCTTCAACACCACAGTTCAAAAGCATCAATTCTTAGGTCCAACTCTCACATCTATCGACGACTACTGGAAAAACCATAATTTTGACTAGATGAACATTTGCTGGCAAAGTAATGTCTCTGCTTTGTAAAACACTGTCTAGGTTTGTCATAGCTTTTCTTCCAAGGAGCAAGCATGTTTTAATTTCATGGCTGCGGTCACCATCTGCAGTGATTTTGGAGCCTAAGAAAATGAATTCTGTCACTGTTTCCATTATTTCCCCATTTATTGCAATGAAATGATGGGACTGGATGCCATGATCTTCGTTTTTGAATGTTGAGTTTTAAGCCAACTTTTTCACTCTCCTCTTTCACTTTCATCAAGAGGCTCTTTAGTTCCTCTTCACTTTCTGCCATAAGAGTGGTGTCATCTGCATATCTGAGGTTATTGATAATTCTCCTGGCAGTCTTCATTCCAGCTTGTCCTTCATGTAGCTCAGCATTTCTCACGACATACTCTGCGTGTAAGTTAAATAAACAGAATGACAGTATACAGCCTTGACATACTCCTTTCCTGATTTGAAACCAGTCTAGTGTTCCATGTCCAGTTCTAACCATTGCTCCTTGACCTGCATACAGATTTATAAGGAGGCAGGTCAGGTGGTCTGGTATTCCCATCTCTTGAAGAATTTTCCACAGTTTGTTGTGATCCACACAGTTGAAGGCTTTGATGTGTTCTATAAAGCAGAAATAGATGTTTTTCTGGAACTCTCTTGCATTTTTGATGATCCAATGGTGTTGGCAATTTGATCTCTGGTTCCTCTGCCTTTTCTAAATCCAGCTTGACCATCTGGAAATTCTGCTGTTGAGCATGTACTGTTGAGCAGTCGCTTGGAGAATTTTGAGCATTGCTTTGGTCAGAATTTTGAGCATATCAGATGAGTGCAATTGTGCAGTAGTTTGGACATTCTTCGTCATTGCTTTTCTTTGGGATTGGAATGAAAACTGACCTTTTCCAGTCCTGTGGCCACTCCTGAGTTTTTCAAATTTGCTGGCATATTGAGTGTAGCACTTTTACAGCATCATCTTTGAGGATTTGATATAGCTCAACTGGAATTCCATCACCTCTACTAGCTTTGCTTGTAGTGATGCTTCCTAAGGCCCACTTGTTAACCGTGCCCTAATTAAAGAGTGAAGCTGAGGTTTGCCAATGTTTCTTAAAGATTTCCTTGGTTAACTCTACCACATCTACAAATCTCTGAAGATTATGTCTGTAGCAGTTTTGCTACAAGATGAGATGACTGTCCACATACTTAAAGAAAGAAGGAACAAATAACTCATGTGAGACTTTTACTGAAAGGATTTGACCTCTTTCCCATTGTTTTTCTTTTTTTTTCCCCTCCCATCATTTTTCTATATGTATCCTCTCAGTAATATAGTGAGGCAGGAATTACTTTAGAGATGAGAAAGCCAAGCTAAATAAGTTAGGGAGATTTGTCCAGGAAGTTGTTAGTGTTAGCACTCAGACTAGCAGTTGTATTCTAATTCTCTGGCTGGTATTCTCTACTTATATATATCTTAACTTTCTCTTTTTCTCAATATAAGAAAAAGCTGACTATACAATAGCTAATTTTTCTTGAATGAGATAACTTCTTTTTCCCCAAATCATCTATCCAGAATAATAAAAATTAAGTATTATTTATAATTCCATTATAATAATATAAATAATAAAGTAATAAAAATATATCATAATATTTTATTACTTACGAACCATTTTGAGGTATATTACCCAATTTCAATCCCACAGAAATCCTTGCTAGGTAGGTAGGAAAAGTTACTATTCTATTTTGCAAACGAAAAATAGAGGCTCAGTAGGGTTACTTGATGTTCTTAAAGACATATAGTTCGTGTGTGGTGGAGGTTGACTTTGAACTCAAGCCTGACTCCAAAACCTGTTCTCCTAACCATTCTCTCCTTCATATACTACATAATAGCCAAAGACATATTAAGCATGTCTGCTATTCAACTAACTATATGCACCCAGAGGTTAATCTGGCAGAGAGAACAAAGCTTCTAAATGTTCCAGGCATGAGTCTAATTCTAAAGTAGAGAAAGAGTGGGCACAAACTCAAATTGAATATGTATTCTATAGCAGGTATTCTGAGAAGCACACAGGCTTATAATATATAGTACCCTCAAGATATATTACTGTATGTATAATATATATATATGTATGTATATATAAAATGTAGATATTATTATTTTTCTTATTTTATAGATACAGAAACTGAAGCTCAAGGAAGTTAAGTAAATTATCTAAATCCAGATCCCTCTGATTCCAAAATGTGTGCTTTTTGTGGATTAATGTAATTGACTTCAAGAGAGATATCTATTTGTCAAAGTTCTTCAGGGAACAGGGAAAAGAACTGGGTTTCTTCTACCAGCTTGACCACAAAATGACACCCTGCTTTGAAACGGATTAGTGTATCATTAGAGATTAGAACCAGTGTATTATTAGAGAATTCTACTGGTTGAATTAGTCATCTGTCAATCTGATAGGCAGCAAAGAAGACATCACTGCTCATGGCCTGGTGAGATGGGGAAGGTTGTTAGTGTTGTTCAGTCGCTAAGTCCGATTTCGCGACTCCATGGAGTGTAGCCTGCCAGGCTTCTTCGTCCATGGGATTTCCCAGGCAAGGATACTGGAATGGGTTGCCATTTCCTTCTCCAGGGGATCTTCCCGACCCAGGGATCAAACCTGTGTCTCCTGCATTGGCAGGTGGATTCTTTACCACTGAGCCACCAGGGAAGCCCTGCTTCTGATCTTCTTACCCACTTTCAAGGATTCCATTCAAATAAAGTTATACATTGTCCCCACAGGTTTGTCAACATCAATAGTCTAGTTTAGGTTTGACCGTATCCACTAGCAGGGGCATATGTTCATTGAGTTTAACAGAAGCATAATTGCCTATACTACTTACATTTTTCTCTTAAAAAGTTTTTTTTTTTTTTGCTGAGAATATGCAGTTGAATTCTAGATGGCTAAATGAATACTGAATGGACCCTCAGGGTATTCTTTGAATGGTGTCTTTCCCTGCATTTATAATGGTGTGTATTTTCAGTGACACATTTTGGATTTTCTGGAACAGTTTTGGTTTCAAGTTATTTTTTATTTTCCTCCCAAAGTGTTTCTGCTTGTCTGTTCTAGATTTTTTTTTTTTTCCCGAAAATAGTAAGTATATTGCATGTTGTGCCTGCAGGCATTTTACTTGCCATCTGTCACCCGTTCTTTGTTTTCCACTAAACTACCTGTTAATTCCTACATTAAATATACAAGGAAGCAGTATCTGACACAAAACCCTCCTTACACTGAAAAATGAAATTCCATTTCCAAAATCAAATGGAAATTACCCAAATAATTCAGGTAAAATTGCTTTCTAGTGTATCCCCTTTTCCCCTCAGTATCTGGGTTGGCTAGCAGGAGAGGCATATGAACTTTAAACCTGAACCATAAACTATACTACTTGATTAATTGACTTCATGAGATAACTAAGCCACCTGCCCCTTGGGGTTCCCAGGTGCTGAAATTTTTCTCACTGCTCTTCATTTGGTTTTCTAGCCATGTATCTCATACATTATTTTCCAGCTACAATTCCATACAGTACCAGAGTTTGTTTTTTTTTTTTTTTTTTTGCCAGTTCATAATCATGAGTGAAGAATAATGGGTGGAGAAAATTTTATGTGCTCCTCAACCACTTTCTTAAAATTAGCAGTTTGCTGAAGTGAGTCTTCACCATAAACACTAAATTTTAATGAATATGTCACCTTTATAGTTCCTCAGAAGGATTTGCTATATAAAATTATCCTTGCTGTGGCAGAATTTATCGGTTAGAAACAGTCTAAAGAGAATATTCATGTAAAGTTTTTTGGCCATGCCACGTGATTTACAGGATCTTAGTTCCCTGACCAGGAATCAAACCTGGGCTCCAGCACAGAAAGCTCTGAGTCCTAACCACTGAACTGCCAGGGGAGTCCCTAGAATGTTTTTTTAAAAATGAAAAAAAGAAAAAGGTTATTGAGTCTATGTATGATTAATTCAATTCTGATAGTTGTTTACTGTCACATAGTCTTCAGAAAAATACATTTTGTTATGCTCAAAGTGTATTTACTCTAGATTGTTAATAAGTTCTGAATTTATAAACTTTTTTTTACTTAATGTGAGTATATTTGTTGCTAGCAAAAATATGTACAAGCCTGTCATTTATAGAATACTGAGTGTTTGGCAATTTATAAGGTAAAAAATAGGAATTACATCAATTGGGAGTTAGAGCAGAGAAGACCCTAAATGATGTAATGGAGTCATAGAAGGATTAAGGGAGGACCAAGCTAAGACAATGCAGAGTGAGGGAGGCTTCCATCTGGCTATCAAATGCCATACAGAAGTGATGTAGTAAATACAAAGAATAAATGAACACTGAGAGAACAATATTTTAAAATCATATTTCATGCTTTGGGACATTCACTAATCACACACAGAAACTAGAAGAGAATGTTTTCTTCCATTGTGAGTAATATTTGAAGTATTTCACACAAGTCTTTGAAAATTCAAATATTGGTCGCTGAGGGAGACAGGACATATGGAGCAATGAGCTTTTTAAAAATTCAGCACATGGAGGATCTCTGAAGAAAATCTGAACTAAGTAGAGTGTTGGCATTAATGCATGATACAAGTTAAAATATGAATTATCTCTGCATTTATTCTTCCTGGTTTTTTTCTTCGGGGCAGTATAAATATTTTAAATCAAAATCATACAAAATGTTAAATAATACTACAAAGCTTTTATTAAAAAATGAAAAAGCAGTGCTTTCTGTTTCACCTCAGGGGAGGCTTTTAAATCTTTGGCAGTTTTTCCTGATTTAATATGCCTATAGCTATACTGCTATTTCTTGATTTGTAAATTTTAGGCTTTATTAACTCCATACGCACATATACTTCCCTTTCCCTATCCTCTTAATATAATCCTAATCTAATGTCTAGTTAGTTCAGTACGTAGTATTTACATTCTTATGTAAGTGTTGCTTATTAGTAAGCCAATTGAATGTACTTTGACTGCTTTTCCTTCATTGTACAGCTGCTTATTTTCCTGGAGTTAAGAATTGCCTGGCTTTTCATCATTTCAGTTTTCTGTTACTCTAACCAAATGTTTAATTAGATTTTTAGAAGCTTATCAATCCTACTTTTAACATTTCAGATCAACTGTTGATCATTTCTGTCCTCCTGCTCCTGTCTGGATGGGTTGCTACCTGGATTGTCATCCCAGGACACCTCTAGTAATTTTATGTATGACATTGCTTGTTTCCCAGTTTTCATGTTTTTTTCTTTTTTTGTTAGGTCCATATTACCAGGACCCAGTCTTCATTAGCTTTCTGAGAAAGGGTGTGTGGGTGTGCTTCCTTACTTACCGGCCTAGTTGATTGGAGAAGGAAATGGCAACCCACCCCAGTGTTCTTGCCTGGAGAATCCCAGGGACAGGGGAGCCTGGTNTCTCTTTCTGGAGTGCCTGTCATTAAGTGTTGGACGTTCTGTAATGATTGTTTAAGTGTCTTATGCTTCCCCTCTTATTATCCATCTTTTTATCTTTCGGTTTTATTTTTTAGAAGATCTCCTTGCTTTTATCCTCCTTTAATGGAGCATTTTTAAAATCTTGCAACCATATTTTAAATTTCTATTAAATTATTCTTGTTTTGATAATTTCTTTATTAAACCAATCATCCTCGTTTTGTTACATGAATGTGATATGTTTTTTATCTCTCTGATGATATAAATTACAGGGTTTTTTTTAAACAAAGTTTTGCTCTGTTCCTTGCTTTATCTTTGTCTCCTCTGGGGTTTGGTGTTGATGTTGGAAGTTTTCCTCAAATGTCTTGTGTCAGGTGCTGAGTCGCTCAGTGGTGTCCAACTCTTTGTGACCCCATGGACTGTAGTCTGCCAGGCTTCTCTGTCCTTGGTATTTTACAGGCAGGAGTACTGAGTGTGTTGCCATTCCCTTCTCCAGGGGATCTTCCCAACCCAGGAATTGAACCTGTGGCTCTTGCATCTCCTGCATTGGCAGGTGGATTCTTTACCCCTAGTGCAATGTTATCATTCAATCAGTCAGTCACGTCTGACTCTTTGTGACCCCATGGACTGCAGCACGCCAGGCTTCCCTATCCTTCACCATCTTGTGGACCTTGTTCAAACTCATGTCCATCGAATTGGTGATGCCATCCAACCATCTCATCCTCTATTGTGGCTTTATCCTCCTGCCTTTAATCATTTCCAGCATCAGGGTCTTTTCTAATAAGAGTCAGCTCTTTGCATCAGGTGGCCAAAGTATTGGAGCTTTAGCTTCAGCATCAGTCCTTCCAATGAATNTTGAAAGTCCCTTGGACTGCAAGGAGATCCAACCAGTTCATCCTAAAGGAGATCATTCTTGAGGGTTTATTGAAAGGATTGATGTTGAAGCTGAAACTCCAGTACTTTGGCCACCTGATTCAAAGAGCTGACTATTTGAAAAGACCCTGATGCTGAAAAGATTGAGGACAGGAGGAGAAGGGGACTACAGAGGATGAGATGATTAGATGGCATCACCGACTCGATGGACATGAGTTTGGGTAAACTCCAGGGGTTCATGATGGAAAGGGGGCCTGGCGTGCCATGGTCCATGGGGTCACAAAGAGTCGGACACTGTTGAGCGACTGAACTGAACTAAACTGAAGGACAGATACTGAATCTTGCCACACATCTCCTATTGGTTTAACAAAAAGCAGGAGCGGTATGTGTTGGCCAAATGTGTACCTTATTCTATGAAATGGCAGCTTTTATTCATGAATCACGAATCAAGCCTAAATTAAAAACTCACATAAGTATAAAGCATCTTTTCCATTTAGATGGAGCTAGTTTGGATTTTGCATCAAGCTGAATTAAAAATATGTTTTTATTAGGTGCAAGTAGTTTCCAGAGTGCTTTTTCTAGCTCACATCTTGTCCTTATTTTCCTGATGGCTTGGTCCAGCACAGTTCAAGCAAGTTTTTTGGTTCTGTTTGTCTGCCAGGTGGTAACAGACTGGGAAACCCGCAGAGAGGTTAGATTTACATCGACTTGCAGAAAAGAAAAACTGACCTTTTTTGCAGCAATAGCCTGGAAGTGAGTCAGTTCTTGCATCCAGCCACTAATGCTCTGAGGATGCAGCTTGTTTTCAGCTAAATACAGGCCAGGGTTCTAGAAGTTGAGCTTCTGCATACTAATTAATCTCACAGGTGTAGGTGAGAGTTTTTACAACAGTCAAGAAACACAGATTGATAGCCTTTGCTGTGGCTCAGTGCCTATTGGATATGTCATACTTTCATACTGTACTGTGTGTGTGTTATGTAGCCAGAAAGGAAAGAAAACTAGTGGAGTTTTTCCTCTAAATTTAGAGCTTTACTTTTTACTATTAAAAGTATTAGAATTTTTTTCCTCTTTCCTCTTATTGTCTTGGTTTCTTGCTCCTTCCCCCAACCTCCATTCCCTCCCCCCGTGGCTCTGAGGATAGGAAAGAAGCTTTAAGAAAAATATTAAGGTTTATGTTCATTCTCCAAACCCCTTCTTAGTGGCTGTGGATCAAAAGCATATTTCAGTGTAGGTCCCAAATTGTTTAGTTTTGAGAGGTGAGATCAAATTTGAGTAAAAGATTTTGAGGAATTTGGGTTCATAATTTTATAAAATTTGTACAGCAAGTTTATTTATCCATTCAGTTCAGTTCAGTTGCTCAGTCGTGTCCGACTCTTTGCGACCCTATGAATCGCAGCACGCCAGCCTCCCTATTCATTACCATCTCTCGGAGTTCACTCAGACTCAAGTCCATCGAGTAATGACAGGTAATAAAATTGCAATGGAAATTTTAAGAAAGCTTTTTAAAAAACCTCAATGCCATTGTGTGATAGTCAACTTATTACTTAGTACAAATTATAATATGCCGTATAGTAGAATTTGTCTTACAAATAAGAAAATCTAAACCTTGTATAAGCATTCAAATACGCCAAACTCTGTCTTCTCTTCTGGACTAGTATATTTCATTAATAAGCTCTAAAATATCTGAGATTAATATATGAGATTATGCACTGTGACTGTTGTGGAAATCAGAAAGTTCTAACAGATGGGTTCTTAAATTGGTCAAAATGGTGCATTCAAAGTGCTGGACATTAGAGAAGTTTCAGTTGATTAAATTTAAATTCTTAGTTATAATTTTAATTTCATTTGTTTGTTTTAAAGAAGATCAAGGAATCATAATACATACCAAAGATGTTCAGGGAAAATTATTTCAAATAATTCCCCTAAAAAAGAAACTTTTTTAACAGAAATAGATTTTTCTTTATAATCAAAATTGAGAGTTTATAAAAATCAGTAAGTCATGTGGTATTATAGTGTACAGAGCTAATTATGGTTTTCATTTTGGTAAACTAGCTTTCAAATCTTTCACATGGCAACCCACTCCAGTATTCTTGCCTGGAGAATCCCATGGACAGAAGAGCCTGGTGATCTATAGTCCATGGGATCACCAAGAGTCAGACATGACTGAACACAGCTTGGCATGCACATACAAACACATGGTTTTATATAAATTGAATGATTCTTTGTCTTTATTATGTAATCTATGTTATATAGTCTAATTATTTTAAATAGACATTTCCCATTTGTAATGCTGTTTTAATGAACAGCCAGCACTTTTTTTTTTTTTTTTTGCATTGGTCCAGGTGCTTGAACACTTTGGAGCCCTTAGTTGAATGCCTAGAATTGCTGAGTTCAAGGGTACACAGATTTAGTACTGATACATGTTGTCAGTGATTAAGAGAAATTATTTTTTTTAGTGTTAAATGTACTTTTTTTCACCTATCCAAAATGAAGATAAATTGCTGCATTAGGCAGTTTTGAGGAAAAATTAATGCCATCAGCAATTTGGTTCAATTTGATGTGTTTTCTGAATGCTGAATACTGCTTATGTGTCAGATTATATGCTAGTTACTAGGTTTGTAAAAGTGAAGTGACTCAATTTTATTGGACTAATGGAGATTACAAATAAATAATAGGGAGTTAAAATACAGTATGGTAAGTGTGACAGTAAGGATAAAATACAGGCAGCTTGCAGTATCAGGAGTTCAGAAGTCTCAGCATGAAAGCTGAGAACTGAGGACAAATGTGAGTTATGTGGAGAAAGGATGTAAGAGGAAGGAGTATTGCAGGCCATGAGGAGTAGGTGTCAAAGACTATGATACATTCTAGGAACTATTATAGTCGGATTTTAGAATGTGTGAGATGCACATAGAAACTGAGGCACCAGAGCTAGAGCTGGAGAATAAAACAGAGCTGAAACCGTGAAGAACCTTGTAGTAGAGTTAATGAATATTTTGAGAACTTTGAGAATTAAGGGGTGCTGTGTAGCATGGAAGCAATTAGATCAAATTTGAGCTCTAAAAAGTTATCCTGGTTCTAGTTTGGAGCCAGGAAAACTGCTAGCTCACATTGCACTTTTTGTCTTCCTCGTAAATGGTTCTAGAGGCATGTGAAGTGGACTTGTAGATGAAACTGACACCTCAGCATCTCTGCATGCTCTAAGAAAGGCAGGGCCAATTGTCCCTAAACTTAAAATGTGGAAAGTTTCAGTGATGTAAGAGGAACACCTCCATGCAACTCCATTTGTGGAACACTGTATAAAACCTTCTGATTCTCTAGGAGCCCATTTATATAATTCTGATTCATACTGATAAAAGTCCAGCTGAATGCCGGAAAAATTTTTGCCTCAATTTCTTTTCCTTATATAGTCATATAGTCCATTTTGTACTTAAAATCATTTGTTTACATTTTCATTCTTTTATGTAATGTTGAAATCATTTTGATGTCAGGAAAGCAGAGTATAGAATACTGGGGGAAATGGGAAATCTGTAATAAACAATTTGCGTAAAGCTTTTCTGTCACTGAGTAAGTATGACCTTCACTGAAAGGACCTCATCTTTTTTTAGGTAGACATTATTTTAAATGGTGTCTTTTTCTTAGTAATTTTTATCCTATGTGCTACATTTGAGATGTCTTTCTTCTCNCTGTAATAAACAATTTGCGTAAAGCTTTTCTGTCACTGAGTAAGTATGACCTTCACTGAAACGACCTCATCTTTTTTTAGGTAGACATTATTTTAAATGGTGTCTTTTTCTTAGTAATTTTTATCCTATGTGCTACATTTGAGATGTCTTTCTTCTCACAAAATTTCTGCTCTTTCCTAGCTTCCACACCTCCCTCTGGTAGTTTCCAGGATTAGTATTCTGATACTGTTTTCCCCTTAACTTATGACTATTTTTATTTAGTATATACTACATAGTGTACTCACGGAGAAGGCAATGGCACCCCACTCCAGTACTCTTGCCTGGGAAATCCCATGGGCGGAGGAGCCTAGGTAGCAGTCCATGGGGAGTCACGAAGAGTCAGACATGACTGAGCGACTTCACTTTCACTTTTCACATTCATGCATTGGAGAAGGAAACGGCAACCCACTCCAGTGTTCTTGCCTGGAGAATTCCAGGGACGCAGAGCCTGGTGGGCTGCCATCTATGCGGTCGCACAGAGTCAGACACGACTGAAGCGACTTAGTAGTAGTAGTAGTAGTATACTCAATGTTAGAAACAGTGATAAATGTACCTTATTANCTGGATGACATCACTGACTCAATAGACATGAGTCTGAGTGAACTCTGGGAGTTCATGATGGACAGGGAGGCCTGGCGTGCTGCAATACATGGGGTCGCAAAGAGTCGGACATGACTGAGCGATTGAACTGAACTGAGAGGAATGGTCTCATTATATAAGCCTTCACTGGGCATCATTAAAAACCAACTCTGATTAACTTCAGCAGGAAAGGGATTTAATGGGATCATTTTGGGTAGTTTGTGAAGTTTATGAGGTTTTTGAACCTGATTTTAGAGCCTACTCAGAAAATAATCAATTACCAAGTCTATTTGTTTCCTACTGCTACTGTAACAAATTACCACAAATGTCGTGGCTTAAAACAAAACACATTATTTTCTTACAGTTCTGAATGTTGAAAGTGTAAAGTCAAGAACTATTCTTTCTGGAGTCTTGGGAAATAATCTCTTTTCTTGCCCATTTTCAGCTTCTAGAGGCTGTCCTTCACATCCCTCCAACCTCTTGATTTTGTCAACACATCTTCTCTCCCTGATCTCCTGCTTCCCTCTTATGAGGATTCTTGAAATTACATTAAGTTAGTTAAGTCACTTGGTCAGTCGTGTCCGACTCTTTGTGACTCCATGGACTGTAGCCCACTAGGCTCCTCCATCCATGGGATTTTGCAGGCAAGAATACTGGAGTGGGTTGCCATTTCCTTCTCCAGGGGATCGTCCCGACCCAGGGGTCAAACCCAGGTCTCCTGCATTGCAGGCAGACGCTTTAACCTCTGAGCCACCAGGGAAGCCCNAGGCTCCTCCATCCATGGGATTTTGCAGGCAAGAATACTGGAGTGGGTTGCCATTTCCTTCTCCAGGGGATCGTCCCGACCCAGGGGTCAAACCCAGGTCTCCTGCATTGCAGGCAGACGCTTTAACCTCTGAGCCACCAGGGAAGCCCACCCAAGTAATCCTGGATTATAATCTCCATTTCAAGAGCCTTAGGTCACATCTTCAAAGTTCCTTGTACCATGTAAAATAATATGTTCATAGGTTCCAGGAAGTAGGACATAACCATTGTTCAGCCCACCACCCCAAGGAAGGCTCGACAGCCAAGAACACAGCTGGGTTACAGCACAGGAAAATCATGAATCCTCAGTGCTCCCAACACTGAGTATACACAAACAGTGCTGTCCACTGGGGCCCCAGAGCTGCCCTGATTCTTCTTCTCCTCAAGTGGGGGCACTGATTACTTTTAATTTATCATACAATATCCATTCTCATCTATTCTCTAATGGACTTTTCATCTGTTCCCATAAATACCCAGAATAAACACTTTCCCAGTCTTCCTGCAGCTAGGCATATCCATGTGACTCTTAAGTTTTGGATGATGAGGTTTAAGCAAAATTGTCTTGTGGCAGTTTCTGAAAACCTTCCTTAGAAGATAGCTGAGATCTGCCTGGTTCTTCATTCTTTCTTTGCATTCTGCTGCCACCTTGGACCATGAGAGCAGGGGCCACACCCTAAGGATGGCAGAGAGTGAACTGAATGAGCCTAGGTCCCAGGGGACTTCATAGAGCCAAGGTGCTATACCCACTCTGGACTCCTTGCTGCCAGGCTTAGTTTATGTGAGAGAGAATTCAAATTTTATCTGTTTAAACCATTGTTACTTTGGGTTTTCTATTATGTTTAGTGGAACTTAATTTTAAATGATACACTGAGGCTTTCTTATTCACCTCTTCCCTCTGTTGGGTAAACTGCTCCCATATCTTGCTCATAAAAATTTCCCCTTAAGTTAGAAGGGTTTTGTTTCTGGGCCTGCTGGAAGGAACTGTACCAGCCAAAGGAAGGTTTAGAATGTTACATGCTGATAGCATCACAGTGTTACTATCGCAGTCAGAAAAGTGATTGCTGAGTCCTCTAGCCCAGTAATTCTCTGTAACAGAGAAGATACTATATGCCCTTATGGCATTTTGGAAACTTGTAGACTCATTTTGTCTTGTTAAAATGTTAAAATAATTGAAGGATGCCCTGGCATTTCATGGGCTGAAACCAGAGGTATTTTGCAATGTAAAAGACTAACCAATACATCAAAAAATTATTCTGTGAATTGGATGAGTCTTTCAAATGTTCTATGGGAATATTTCATGTAGGTATAAAAGTATCTGTGCCTAGAACCCAGCTCCATTTTATATAAAGTTCTAAGTAGCTTTTCTGTATTTTAAAGATCACTGAATTTTCCAGGTATGTAATTACTGTGTAAGCCAAGAGACGATTATCCATTGTTACGGGAGATCTTTACCAAGAGTCATTCTCTGTTTTTAAAATCGTGTGCCTGACAACAGTGCTGCTCATGGCATTCGAGTCTCCAGTACACCATGATCTGCGTTTGTGGTTGTTACAGCACAGTGATTCCGCTCACAGGTGTAAATCTCTGAGTGCCTAAGAGTTTACATGCTGATATATATTACTTTGTTGTATTTTATTTATCTTTTTTTTATAATTAGAGTATTACATTGGTTTAAAAATATTTTTGTGTAAATAATATTACCTATGTATCTGTTTCAGGACCTCAGAGGCAGCATTATAAATCTGTGTTATAAAGAGGGAGCATTGGGTCTAGTAGAGCCTGGGCAATAAAAACAATCACGATCCACTAGCGGAAGCAATGTCTAGGGAATGCTGAGTCTGTTTCCCGAAGGTTGGCATGATTCTTCAGACAGGGAAAGAGCTGAGCCTTGAAGGATTCCCTTGATAAGGCTCAGGGGCTTCTCTAGACACCTCTTACTAGCCCTCAACATTACCTTGACTCTGACCACCAGATCATAGATTATTACTTTCTTCCTCTGACAAGTTACTTTCTAACTGACCTTGAACACCAGTCATCTCTGTTCAGCCTCTGAATCACCTCCTCCATGACATTGGAAATCAGTAGTTTTAGATGCTGAATCCAGATAAACCTCTATAGAGAAAGTAAATCTGGTTTCACTTTTAATTCCTGTACAGGATATCATTAGCATATTTTCCATAGGAATAGCGACTGTTGGGTACCATATGTTATCCACCATATGGTCTTATGCCCGTTTCAAGGCATATTTTAATATAGCACAAAGGCAAAAAGGTTTAAACTGAAATGCTTGCTGTGCATTGTGGTTTGAACTTTTTGATAATCAAGAAGCCTGAGTAAATTAGCTTTTTTTGGTCTGTTTCATAGATTGAGCTCTCAATAAATTACCTGGAAAAATTAACTGAACAGGAAAAACTTCAGGCAAAATAAAAGTAAATTATTAGTATTTTATCTCAATCTAAGCAGGACTTCAGAGATTTTGCAATTACATGCCATTTTACTAGGTGGACAAGGAAGAAACTGGGAAAAGTCTGGTTGACAAGGAATAAGAAAGGCATAACTTCCCTATTCACTTTATTAAAGGCTCAATAATTAGGCTATTTCTCATATTAAAGAAACTTTCAATATATCCCATATTGAAGATACTTTCTTTAATTAGAGATTTACTGAGGCCCGTTTGTGTTCTAGGCTTTCCTGAGATGTAAAGAATCGCCTGCAATGCAAGAGATCCCTGTTTGACTCCTGGGTCAGGAAGATCCACTGGAGAAAGGATAAGCTACCCACTCCAGTATTCTTGGGTTTCCCTTGTGGCTCAGCTGGTAAAGGATCCACCTGCAATACAGGAGATCTGGGTTTGATCTCTGGGTTGGGAAGATCCCCTGGAGAAGGGAATGGCAACCCACTCCAATATCCTTGCCTGGATAATTCCATGGACAGACCATGGGATCACACAGAGTCGAGCGTGACTGAGCAAATAACACTTTCACTTTTGTGTTTTAGGTACTGTTAGGTAGTTAGAACAGGAAAAAGTAGTCCAAAATGGTGTTGGCTTAGGGAAAAGCCTGTGAAAATGGAACAAAAGAAAATCCATGGACTGGAGTGAGAACTTCAGGTGAAACAAACATGCCCCCTTCTTGGCCAGCCCAACTTGCATTCGCTCAAGGTGGGGAGGAAACAATGTATAAAATGAGGAAGCCAAGATGGATTGAGGCCTCTCTTTTGGGGTCAGCCCACCCTCACGCCTTGAGAGTGTACCTTCCTTTGCTTGTGAATAAAACTCTGAGCTGTAACTGAGCTGTAACACTGGTCCACCATTTCAAATTTTTGCTGCAGCGAGGCAGAACCAAGGAAATTACACACTCCCCCGACATATCTGATGCTGTGACCCTGATGTAAACTGGCTGATGGCTTGGCCCTCGCAAGGCAGAGGCCAAGTACAGCAGAAGCCCAACTTGGTGAAAGCTCACGTGGTGAAAGCTGAAAAAAGGAAACCCAGTGCAGTGGAACTGACAAGAAGCCCAGCATGCTGGAAACCAGGACAGCAAAAACAAACTTGGCAGAAAGTTCACACAGCTCAGCCTCAGATTCCAGAAGACCTCCAGTTAAGCTAGGAGGTTCTCGGCCCTGTGGTTGGCAGTACATATAGCTAACAAAATCTTAGTTCCTTTACAGTCTCTCACTTCTTGTTTCTTCGAACCCCCTGTGAACAGGCAAGTGGCAGTGGGTGCAACTGAGGGATTCTGGCAGGGGCTACTCCCCAGTGTGTCCCGAGGATTCTGTTATCTGCTGCGCCTTAGCAGCTGTTGCCCAAGCCAGTAAGGGTTCTTCTGTCCTTAATCTTTGTGCCAAGGATCAGGCCAATGAAAACTGTGAGCACAGGTCAGGTATTTAGCAGATTTTATGGCAGGTTATGAAGGGGATTCCTCAGCACATTTTCCCCACTACTTTTTCCTCCTGTCCTTCAGCTCCTGTCTCCATCTGTGCCATTGTTTGATTGGGAAGGTCATCATCTTTCTATTTCTGAAAGTTGTGTTTGAAACAATTTACCTAAGAGTGGGACTCAAACCCACATGGCAGGAACTCTACTATGCTTATTTACTCAGTCATATCTGACTGGGACTTGAGCCTGGCCAAAACCCACAGTGCCTGGTTTCAGGACCTAATGAAGCTCAGGTTCTTGATGTCTCATTGCAAAAAGAATTCAGTGAGAGACAAAGCTATAGGTAAGAGGTGGATTTGTTCAGATTCAGAGAGAAGGATACTCCACAGAGTGTGGACCATTGCAGAGGGTGGGTACAGTGGGCATGAAATGTGGTTTAGTTAGTTTTTTGTGAGCTGGGTGATTTCATACGCTAATGAGTGGGAGGATCATTCCAACTCCTTGGTCTTTTGATAGTGCCTTGGAACTGTCATAACTGCNTTGCAGAGGGTGGGTACAGTGGGCATGAAATGTGGTTTAGTTAGTTTTTTGTGAGCTGGGTGATTTCATACGCTAATGAGTGGGAGGATCATTCCAACTCCTTGGTCTTTTGATAGTGCCTTGGAACTGTCATAACTGCCACACAATTGCACTCATCTCACACGCTAGTAAGGTAATGCTCAAAATTCTCCAAGCCAGGCTTCAACAGTACATGAACTGGGAACTTCTAGATGTTCAACCTGGTTTTAGAAAAGGCAGAGGAACCAGAGATAAAATTGCTAACATCTGTTGGATCATTGAAAAAGTGAGAGTTCCAGAAAAACATCTACTTCTGCTTTATTGACCATGCCAAAGCCTTTGACTGTGTGGATCACAACACACTGTGGAAAATTCTTCCAGAAATGGGAATACCAGACCACCTGATCTGCCTCCTAAGAAATCTGTATGCAGGTCAAGAAGAAACAGTTAGAACTGAACATGGAACAGTATACTGGTTCCAAATTGGGAAACGAGTACATTAAGGCTGTATATCGTCACCATGCTTATTTAACTTATATGCAGAGTACATCATGAGAAACACCAGGCTGGATGAAGCAAAAGCTGGAATCAAGATTTCTGGGAGAAATATCAATAACCTCAGATACACAGATGACACCACCCTTATGGCAGAAAGCGAAGAAGAACTAAAGAGCCTCTTGTTTTAGGTGAAAGAGGAGAGTGAAAAAGTTGGCTTAAAACTCAACATTCAGAAAACTAAGATCATGGCACCCAGTCCCATCACTTCATGGCAAATAGATGGGGAAACAGTGACAGACATTATTTTGGGGGGGGCTCCAAAATCACTGCAGATGGTGACTGTAGCCATGAAATTAAAGGGCGCTTGCTCCTTGGTAGAAAAGTTATGACCAACCTAAATAGCACATTAAAGAGCAGAGGCATTACTTTGCCAACAAAGGTCCGTCTAGTCAAAGTTATGGTTTTTCCAGTAGTCAGGTATGGATGTGAGAGTTGGACTATAAAGAAAGCTGAGCACTGAAGAATGGATGCTTTTAAACTGTGGTATTGGAGAAGACTCTTGAGAGATCCTTGGACACCAAGGAGATCCAACCAGTTCATCCTAAAGGAAATCAGTCCTGAATATGCATTGGAGGGACTGATGCTGAAGCTGAAACTCCAAT
>SJYV01050219.1:1364281-1394868 GCA_006410875.1 Neotragus pygmaeus
GGGCGGGGGTGGGGGGGGGGGAGGGAGGGTGTGGGGTGTGTGTGTGTGATATGATGCTGGAGGTGGAGACAAGGCCAAATCATGGGTCATAGGCTGTAGTGGATGCTATTTTTTCTTTTCTTTCCCTTTATTTTGACTGCTCAGCTTTTGAAACACCTTCCTGTATTTGGGGAATCCCTCACTTTAGTTGTGTTAATGCTAGGTGGGCTGACTTCCTGTTAGAGAAGCTCGGCTCCAGGCTGCTATATGTGGTCACATGACATAGCCTAAGCCAATCAAGTGGACCCAACCAGTATTTGGATCCGGAGCCAGATGAAAACAGTGAAGAATTCCCTTTTCCTTTTGGTAAGTGAGGCTGTGGCTCCAATAATTGTTTCCAGAATGTTGGCAGTGCCAGCTGTGGCATCCATTTCCTTAGCTTGGTCCCTAGCCTTATGGGTAGCTCACATTCTTTCATAAGTTTCTCTCCTCTGAGTCAGTTTCTTCCTAGTGACAATATGTTTTTAATAAGCTCCTTTGCTCTTTAAATCAGCCAGAGTCAATTTCTCTTGTTGGTAACTAAGAACACTGATAACCGAGGTACACTGTGGTAACTAAGAACGGTATGCTTTAATTACCATTAAAAGTGTTTTGACCTCTGTCATAGAAACAAAAGAAAGCTATTGAAGGTATTTAAGCAGTAGGAATGGAGTCTTGGCAGTGACAGGATCAAGCTTGTGGAGGAATCTGTAGGGCTGCATTCAAGAAGATCTAGATTAAATGTAGGGAGACCAAGAAATGGGTGCTGCTGGCCTAGACAAAGAGGAGTCGCGGTGGAGACAGAAGTCCGTGGATGTAAGGGCAATATCGCAAGTGAACTTTTCTACGATAGGATGTGGGAAGGTTAAGGAAATGTGAGGCATCGAGGTTATGCTCCATTTTCTGCTTCCTGAACTTGTATTGTCTGCCTAGATGAATTCAACTACTTTGTTTAAATTCATGATTGCTACTCAGACTTAATGGCTGATCAACATGATCCTTCCATCCTTTTATGCTTTGTAGGCATGCATAAACTCGTTGGAATTGGATACCAATTTCCACCTAAATTGTTTTCTGATTCAGACTCTGAATTCAGACCACGTTTCTAAGCTTGGCTATCACCAATGAGAAACACAGTCAGTCTGAGTCACACTGAGAAATTGCGTTTTGTACTGAAGATTCATCTGCAACCCTTGAGTCAACATATTCTTGGGCTCTTATGAGTAGGAGGCAAACGATTTTAGAAGCCAGTGTTGGGCTGCCATCTGTTGTGTTTGGGCTTTGCTTCTTGTGGATGACTGGGGAATAAAACATTTAACAGGCGGTACCTATCTGGAAAGGGATATGCAGCATCTCCATTCATGATAAAACTATGAATTTTGTCTTCTGTTCAAGGACATTGTTTAAACGTCCTTCCGGACTTGTTTATGCATTCTTAGTTGAGTGAATTATTGCCTAAAGTTCTCTATCAGCAGCATATACACTATAGACGTAACAACCGGAAGTTGTGAAAGCTATTTGTTGCTTATTGGTAGCCACAGCCTCCTCAACACGGGTCAAGCCATGTTTAATACCTCTTTCAAACTTGACTTATTTACAACTTTCCCCAACCAAAGGCATAAAACTTCCATCTATTGTACACTTATTTTGTACCAATCATTGTCAGCCACTAATAAATGTATATTTACACACCCTCCATACACCGTGTTTTTATTTAGCTCTCACTATAACCATGTGAAATAGGTATTACTGACCATATTTTACAAATAAGGGAGTCAAGGTCCACATTTTGAAACCCTGATTTGAACCCAGATATGTATTACTGGGTCCATGCAAATCACTGGGCCACAAAATCATCTTACTTATTATATGTTCCTCTCCTTTACTCTGTGTTCCCTCAGTGGTATCAATCCCGAATGTATTATATTATTTTGAAACTGAAGACTTTATGTAATGCATTCTAACAGAGAATAAAAGCAAAGACAAATAAATTAGTGAGAAGATACATGCACCCCAATGTCCATTGCAGCATTATTTAAAATAATCAAGTATGGCAACAACCTAAGTACTCATCAATAGATGAGTGGATGTAGAAGATGTGGTATGTGTATGTATATAAATATGTGGACTATATGGTTATGAAATATTACTCAGCCATAAAAAGCAGGAAATTTGCCATTTGCAACAATGTCAGTGGACTTAGAGGGTACTATGCTCTAGGTGAAATAAGTCAAATAAGTTAGTAAATAAAGTAAATGAGTAAATAAGTGAAATAAGTCAGACAAAGACAAATGCCATATGATTTCATTTATATGTGGAATCTAAAAAAAAAAAAAGAACAAATATAACTAAATTGAGTCATACATACAGAGAACAAACAAGAGGTTTTGCCAGAAGGGAGAAGGTTGGGGAGAGAGCAAAGAAATAGATGAGGGAGATTATGAGGTATACAGTCTACTAAAATAATAATTTAACTATTTTATTTAAGTTAAATAAATGAGTCATGGGTATGATGTACAGTGTGGGGAATATAGTAAATGTGTAATATTTTTGTATGGGGATGGCTGGTAATCACAGTGATCATTTTGGAAAGTATTAAAAAAAAGTCACTGTATTGTGTACTAACACAGTATTGGTTGTATACAACACAGTTGTATAGGTCAATTATACTTCAAAAACAAACTAACTCAGAAAAAGAGATCAGATTTGTGATTATCACAGGCAGGAAGGGGAATTGGATGAAAGTAATCAAAAGGTACAAACTTCCGGTTATAAGATAAATAAATACTAGGGACGTAATACAACAAGAAGGTATAATTACCACTGCTGTATGTTATATATGAGAGTTTTTAAGAGTAAATCCTAAGAGTTCTCATCACAAGGGAAAAACATTTTTTCTGTTTCTTTAATCTTATATGAGATGATGGATGGTCACTAACCTTGTTTTTGTGACCATTTCATGATGTATGTAAGTCAAATCATCAGACTGTACACCTTAACTTACACAGTGTTGCGTATGAATTGTATCTCAGTAAAACTGGAAGAAGGGAAAAAGAAAGTAGCGTGAAGTAGCTAAAGGAACTGAACATTTTAAGTAGTTAAATCATCAGGATCTCTTATCTGTCCTGGAAAATTAGTGGAACACTTTTCAGTGGATTCCTCCATATACCTATGTTATAAGTTAAGGTGAGAAATAGAATCAGAAGACTTAAAAAAACAAAACAAAACCATCAGACAAGGTTTTCTACAACAAAAGGAAAATATGAGACCTGGAGTCAAAAGACAGGGTTTGAATCCCAGCTTTGAATTCAAGTCTGGGTAAATCAGTTGACATTTAAGAGCCAGACTCCTTGGATGATAATACCCCTGTTACACAACACATGTGAGGATTAAATTTTCCTTATTCATGAAATTATTTATAAACCATAAAGCATTATACAAATGCAGGTATTAATTTTTAACCTACTTGAGGCCTTACAGGTTAAATCTCTGAAAATGAGGTCTAGTGCAAATGATGTGTTCCTATAAGAAATGATGTCCATGTTCTTATAAGCAGGGAAGCATTAGTGATACTATCAACCATCATGACAATGCTTATATTTGCCCAATTTTCACATTTTATGTCCTTCTTAAAACAGTGCTGTGAGGCATTGCAGCATTATAAAATTTACAGAACAAGAAGCTGAACTGTGAAGACCTCCAGTGTCAGAGAGAAAATAAGAAATAAAATTAGGATTTAATTCTACCTTGTGGGGCCCTAAATGGGAAACCTTAAAAAAAGAAGGGCTAAATATGCCGTTTAGAACTAAGATGGAGTCTGGCGGAAGAGTGGGGGCATAGTCTTTTTTGATTGGCTCTCCTAATTTCCCTGCACGTGGACAGCAGTGATCACCATAGACTCCTGTTATAATGAAGGCACATGACAATTTGACCTTTAATGTGATTGGTGCAACTGAAGGCTGACCTTTAACATGATTGGTGCAACTGAAGGCTGACCTTTAACACGATTGGTGCAACTGAAAGCACATAATGATTTGACCTTTAACTTGATTGGTAGAATTGTGGAAAGTCCCTCCCTGCTTGCCTATATAAGCTGGACGCTTACAGTAATAAAGCTGAACTGCTCAGAGAGAACTCCTGTCATGTTTGATTGTCTCTCTCTTTCGCCGGGGGGCTGGGTTGGCGGACAGCAGGCTCACCTTTCCCCAGGACCCCTAGGCTTTGCTGAGGGAAGTTCCACTGCCTCTCTCTTTCTGCGGAGCGCCCCCCGCACTACATTACACTGTATTTCCCTCTTTGAAAATACTTCTACTTAGTACCATTTATGGAAAAAAAAGGTATCTTAAGCATCTGTGGTTAAATTTAGCAGATACTGTTGAAAAGATGAGACTAAGAGAGTATATTTAGAGAAGGAGTCTACATAATATGAATTCTTATCTGCTGGGGAAAAAAGTGTGTTTCAGGTATTCCTAGAGCTCAGTCTAGCAAAATTATTCATCATTTACAGGGAAAAATCTATGATAACTATACCTATAATTCTTTTTAAAGCATCTCAATAAAATGCTTTATTATTTCCTATGCAAGATGTCTCATTTTTCTGATATAACCACGTAGTGGACTAGCAAACCTTCAGGAGAAGGTAAAACTTAACAAAACAATAGATAATTATCAGCTCAGCGACTCTTTTCAGTGAACATTTAAGTTGTTTGCCTTTTCTAAATAGAAGCTCTAAGCAGCAATTATTTTATTATTAGCCTGAGTTCTTTGGTTATCTTAAGCATGAAGTATTTTTAACTCTGTTCATATAACACATAAGATTTAAGTAAAACATTGAGGAAAGGAGAGTGAATGCACATTGTGCAGTGTGACATTTCATTTATAGAGCCTTTTTGACATGGAAATTATCTGGTTGAATGCTTCACTGACAAGCTGGCTTAGATTCTTCTTACCTGTAGCTGGTATTTCTATGTGGATGGACACTGATTTCTTTAATAATCTTGGGCTTTTCTCTACTCCTTTAATCACATCATTCCAGGAAAGGAGGGATGACACCGTTTTGTTAAATTTTAGAGAGGAACAGGGTTTGTATAGTCCTATCCTTTTGCAGTACAGCATACTATACAATTGTATACACTTTGTGATATATGTTCCTAGCTTACAAAAAACCCTCTTAATACTTCCCTGTTTCCAAGGAGGGACTGCACACAGCAGGATGCTCACCTCTAGCTACTGGTGGAGGTGGGTGAATTTGGGCTAATGAGAGTTCCTCTCCAGGGATTTGAATAAAGATAGTCAGTCAGTCTGGCGATGATATGGCCATTGCTTTCCTGTGTGAAAATTAATAACGGGAAACCTCATTACAGTGGAGTCAGGAGGCCAGAAGGGAGACCTCTCTCTCCCACACCACTCCATCAATACCTATTGCAACAGGAAGGGATGTACTTGGCATCTCCAGCAAAAAGTGGCCCTACTGCCAGCTTGAGGAAGAAAGAATTCTCCTTGCCTGACAACAGCTCAGCTCCTGAGAGACTGTTGCAACTGGCTAGTAAAAAGCCACTATACTTCAAACTTGCAGTTTCATCAAATGGACTTTTTGTTTATAATAGTCCCACCCCCAAGTTTCTCTTCTCTTTTGTTATACTAGACTTACATGTGGTTCACTGTATCTCAAATTGCAATTCTTTGCTGTTCCAACTAAAACTATTTTGATGGTAAAGCAACTGGCTGTTTTGTTTTAGGTTAACACCTCCTATGTGATTGCGAAGCAAAAGCTATCCTGCAGAAAAAGGAGGATAAGCTAGGTCCAAAGGGGAGAATTGCCTGGCTTCTGATGGCTTTTTAGTTTTTTCTTTCAGTTCTTTTCTGGGACCTGGTTGAATTCCTGACATTGGGTTCTGTGAGATGCCTGTATCCTTATAATTACAAAATTCACGTTTGGTTATTGCTAAAGGTAGTCTATGGGGTCGCAGAGTCGGACACAACTGAAGTGACTTAGCAGCAGCAGCAGCACTAGTTGTTTTCCATTACATGTACTTAAAGTATTTTAATAAATATGTTATTTAGTTGTGGCTAATAGAATAAATAATCTTATACAGGCTGTTTGAGAATGAGGTTCTACATGTATCTATTGGTACAGCCAGTTTTAGGTGGTATAATGAAATTTTATTTTAAATATCTGTGTTTAATTTATGAAACATTTTACTATGTAAAGAGAGTATGAAATATAGCCATGGGGACGGAGCGTTTTATTCATTTATTTTTCAAATGTGGCATTTTAAAGCACATCTGGCTGGTTTTAGAGTATAGGAATATATTTTAACTAAAGAGACTTTTGTTATTATTTGTTTTGTGGAAGAAAACAGTTTGAGTTAGTGAGAACAATTAACCAAATATTGATAGATGGCACATACTGTGGGATCAGAAGTAATCTCTCCAACCTTGTCAGGAATATCTATGAAATACTTAAAATAAGGAAATAAGAAAATAAATGTGGTATTTAATCATAAGTTTTCTTACTAGCTACAGAATTATATAAAATGGCGATTCTTATTGTCAATTATATGGTTTATTTTATGTTATGAGCAAATAGGTGATATTTGTCTCTTCATTCATTAACATGAATTATATTCATCCAGGGAATATAGGGATCATGAAGATATAGTTCCTACTCCAGAGTCACATGGAGATTCAGAAATTGTAAATCAGCTAAATTCTGACTTGGAATTCCATTGAACTGTATTTGCCATTGCCAGCCTATAGATAGTAAATGGTCAGCTTCAAAATGTGCCCAATGCCAGTAACCAAAGGGGTGAGGTATTTGTATTACCAAACCAGAAGACAATGTGATTTGACTTTTTCATATATGGGGATAATTTGCCTGATATCCTCCATCTCCATTTTCCCAACTTGCTTAAACATCTCCCATTGCCCAAATGAAACAAAAAAAATAGAATGATTGGAAAGATTAATGTGTTGCCACCATATTTGGTTTTACTCTGGTCATGTATGGATGTGAGAGTTGGACTGAGAAGAAGGCAGAGCGTCGAAGAATTGATGCTTTTGAACTGTGATGTTGAAGAAGACTCTTGAGAGTCCCTTGGACTGCAAGGAGATCCAACCAGTCTATTCTGAAGGAGATCAGCCCTGGGATTTCTTTGGAAGGAATGATGCTAAAGCTGAAACTCCAGTACTTTGGCCACCTCATGCGAAGAGTTGACTCATTGGAAAAGACTCTGATTTGGGGGCAGGAGGAGAAGGGGACGACAGAGGATGAGATGGCTGGATGGCATCACTGACTCAATGGATGTGAGTCTGAGTGAACTCCGGGAGTTGGTGCTGGACAGGGAGGCCTGGCGTGCAGCGATTCATGGGGTCGCAAAGAGTTGGACACGACTGCGTGATTGAACTGAACTGAACCATATTTAGAAGCACAATAAACATGACCAGTGATGCTATGCAAGTGGGACAATAAGTTTTTTCTGAGATATAGTTGATTTACAATATTTTGTTGTTTCAGGTATACTGAACATAATGAATCAAAAATTTTATAGATGCAGTTCAGTTCAGTTCAGTTGCTCAGTCGTGTCTAACTCTTTGTGACCACATGGACTGCAACACGCCAGGCTTCTGTGTCCATCATCAACTCCTGGAGCCTCAAACTCATGTCCATAAAGTCGGTGATGCCATCCAACCATCTCATCCTCTGTTGTCCTCTTCCCCTCCTGCCTTCAATCTTTCCCAGCATCAGGGTCTTTTCTAATGAGTCAGTTCTTCACATCAGGTGGCCAAAGTATTGGAGTTTCAGCTTCAGCATGAGTCCTTCCAATGAATATTCAGGGCTGATTTGCTTTAGGATGGACTGGTTGGATCTCCTTTTTGTCCAAGGGACTCTCAAGAGTCTTCTGCAACACCACAGTTCAAAAACATCAGTTCTTCGGCACTCAGCTTTCTTTTTTTTTAATTAATTTATTTTTTTTACTTTATTTTACTTTAGGCACTCAGCTTTCTTTATAGTCCAACTTTCACATTCATACATAACTAATGGAAAAACCATAGCTTTGATTAGATGGATCTTTGTTAGCACAGTAATGTCTCTGCTTTTTAATATGCTGTCTAAGTTGGTCATAACTTTTCTTCCAAGGAGCAAGCGTCTTTTAATTTCATGGCTGCAGTCACCATCTGCAGTGATTTTGGAGCCCAAGAAAATAAAATCTGTCATGGTTTCCTTTGTTTTCCCATCTATTTGCCATGATGTGATGGGACTGGATGCCATGTTCTTAGTTTTTTGAATGTCAAGTTTTAAACCAGTGTTTTCTCTCTCCTCTTTCACTTTCATCAAGAGGCTTTTGAGTTGTTCATCACTTTCTGCCATAAGGGTGGTATCATCTGTGTATCTGAGGTTATTGAGATTTTATAAATTATAGTCCATGTCAAGTTATTATAAAATATTGGCTATATTCCCTGTGTTGTAGAATATTCTTGTATCTTATTTATTTTATACATCATAGTTTGTACTTCTTAATCCCCTATTCCTATCCTGTCTCACCTTCCTTCCTCTCTCTGTTTTGTTATAAACGTTTGTTTTATCTTTGAGACTCCACATAAAAGTGTAATGTTCGTCTTTCTGTCTGGCTTATTTCACTAAACATAATACCCTCGAGCTCTGTCTGTGTTGTTGCAAATGGCAAAATTTCATTCTTCTTCTTTAATTTTACTCAGTTTCATATATACTCTACGTGTAACCATATATTTTATATAGTTTTATACATATAAACCAAAGAAGGCAATGGCACCCCACTCCAGTACTCTTGCCTGGAAAATCCCATGGACGGAGGAGCCTTGTGGGCTGCCGTCTATGGGATTGCACAGAGTCAGATACGACAAGTGACTTAGCTGCAGCAGTATGCATATAAACATCTTCTTTATCCATTCATCTGTTGATGCATACTATGTTGCGTCCATCTCCTGGCTTTGTAAATAATGCAGCTATGAACATTTTGGGTACATGTGTCTTTATAAATTAATGTTTTCATTGTCTTCCACACACAGGAAAGCTATTGCTGGATCACATGATGATCCACTCTCAGTGTCAGACTCTTTGTGACCCCGTGGATTGATGCACACCAGGCTTCCGTGTCTATCACCAATTCCCAGAGCCTACTCAAATTCATGTCTATTAAGTTGGTGATGCTATCCAACCATCTCATCTTTGTTGTCCCCTTTCCCTCCTGCCTTCATCTTTCCTAGCTTCAGGGTGTTTTCCAATGTTCTTCACTTCAGGTGGCCAGAGTATTGGAGTTTCAGCTTCAGCATCAGTCCTTCCAATGAATACTCAGGACTGATCTCCTTTAGGGTGGACTGGTTGGATCTCCTTGCAGTCCAATGGACTCTCAAGAGTCTTCCCCAACACCACAGTTCAAAAGCATCAATTCTTCAGCACTCAGCTTTCTTTATAGTCCAACTCTTACATCCATAGTGACTGGAAAAACCATAGCTTTGACTAGACAAACCCTTGTTGGCAAAGTAATGTCTCTGCTTTTCAATGTGCTGTCTAGGTTGGTCATAACTTTTCTTTCAAGGAGCAAGTGTCTTTTAATTTCATGGCTACAGTCCATCTGCAGTGATTTTGTAGCCCAAAATAATAAAGTCTCTCACTGTTTCCATTGTTTCCCCATCTATTTGCCGTGACGTGATGGGACTGGATGCCATGGTCTTAGTTTTCTGAATGTTGAGTTTTAAGCCAACTTTTTCACTCTCCTCTTCCACTTTCATCAAGAGGCTTTTTAGTTCTTCTTCGCTTTCTGCCATAAGGCTGGTGTCATCTGCATATCTGAGGTTATTAATATTTCTGCTGGAAATCTTGATTCTAATTGTGCTTCATCCAGTCCAGCATTTCTCATGATGTATTCTGCATATAAGTTAAATAAGCAGGGTGACAATATATAGCCTTGATGTACTCATTTCCAAATTTGGAACCAGCATACTGTTCCATGTTCAGTTCTAACTGTTTCTTCTTGACCTGCATACAGATTTCTCAGGAGGCAGGTCGGGTGTTCTAGTATTCCCATCTCTTGAAGAATTTTCCACAGTTTGTTGTGATCCACACAATCAAAGGCTTTGGCATAGACAATAAAGCAGAAGTAGATGTTTTTCTGGAACTTTCTAGCTTTTTCGATGATCCAACAGATGTTGGCAATTTGATCTCTGGTTCCTCTGCCTTTTCTAAATCCAGCTTGAATATCTGGAAATCCATGGTTCACATACTGTTGAACCTGGCTTGGAATTTTGAGCATTACTTTGCTAGCATGTGAGATGAGTGCAATTGTGTGGTAGTTTGATCATTCTTTGGCATTGCCTTTCTTCGAGGTTGGAATGAAAACTGACGTTTTCCAGTCCTGTGGCCGTTACTGAGTTTTCCAAATTTGCTGCCATATTGAGTGCAGCACTTTCACAGCATCCTCTTTTAGGATTTGAAATAACTCAACTGGAATTCCATCACCTCCAATAGCTTTGTTCGTATTGATGCTTCCAAGGCCCATTTGACTTCACATTCCAGGATGTCTGGCTCTAGGTGAGTGAGCACACCACCGTGATTATCTGGGTCGTGAAGTTCTTTTTCGTACAGTTCTTCTGTGTATTCTTGCCACCTCTTCTTAATATCTTCTGCTTCTGTTAGGTCTATACCTTTTTTGTCCTTTATTGTGCCCATCTTTGCATGAAATGTTCCCTTGGTATCTCTAATTTTCTTGAAGAGATTTCTAGACTTTCCCATTCTATTGCATTCCTCTATTTCTTTGCACTGATCACCGGGGAATGCTTTCTTATCTCTCCTTACTATTCTTTGGAACTCTGCATTCAAATGGGTGTATCTTTCCTTTTCTTCTTTTCCTGTTGCTTTTCTTCTGTTCATAGCTATTTATAAGGCCTCCTCAGACAACCATTTTGGCTTTTTCTTTTCCTTGGGAATGGTCTTGATCCCCACCTCCTGTACAACCTGCATCCATAGTTCTTCTGGCACTCTATCTGATCTAATCCCTTGAGTTTATTTGTCACTTCCACTGTATAAATGTAAGGGATTTGATTTAGGTCATACCAGAATGGCTTAGGTGGTTTTCCTACTTTCTTCAATTTCAGTCTGCATTTGGCAACAAGGAGTTCATGATCTGAGCCACAGTCAGTTCCCAGTCTTGTTTTTGCTGCCTGCATAGAGCTGCTCCATCTTTGGCTGCAAAGAATATAATCAGTCTGATTTCAGTATTGACCATCTGGTGATCCATGTGTAGAGTCGTCTCTTGTGTTGTTAGAAGGGGGTGTTTGTTATAACTGGTGCATTCTGTTGGCAAAACTCTATTAGCCTTTGACCTGCTTCATTTTGTACTCCAATGCCTAATTTGCCTGTTACTCCAGGTATTTCTTTTTAAATCAGGGACATTTGTTATTGGTTTCTGTTTGTTTGAGATTGAGTTGTATAGGTTGTTTATATATTTTAACGTTAATCCTTTATCAGGTGTATCACTAGCAAATATTTTCTCCCATTCAGTCTTCTCATTTTGTTGATGGTTTCCTTTGCTGTGCAAAAGCTAAGTTTAATTAGGTCCAAGTTGTTTATTTTTGCTTCCATTTCCTATGCTTTAGGAGACAGATCCAAAAACATTGCTACATTGGACATCAAAGAGTGTTTTACCTATATTTTTTCCAGGAATTTGATGATTTCCAGTATTACATTTTAATCCATTTTGAGTTTATTTTTGTATATGATGTGAGCAAATGTTCTAATTTTATTCTTTTACGTGTAGTTGTCCAGTTTTTCCAGCACTGTTATTGAAGAGATTGTCTTTACCCTTGTGAATTCTTGCCTCCTGTGTCGTGGATTAATTGACCATAAGTATATGTTTTATTTCTGGCTTCTCTATTCTGTTCCATTGTCTGTTTTTGTGCCAGTACTCTACTGTTTTGATTACTATAACACTGTAGCATACTCTGAAGTCAGGGAGTGTGATACTTCCAGCTCTTTCTCAAATTTTTATTTTTGGCTATTTGGAGTCTTTTGTGTTCCCATACAAATTTAAATGTTATTTGTTCTAGTTCTGTGGAAAATGCCATTGATATTTTGATAGGGATTGCATTGAGTCTGTTCTTGGGTAGTACGGTCATTTTAACAATGTTAATTCTTTCAATCCATGAACGTGGTAATTTTTTACCTGTTTGTGTCACCTTTGGTTTATTTTATCAGGTCAGTGTCTTAAAAGTTTTCTGAGTACAGGTCTTTTGCCTCCTTGGTTAAGTTTATTTCTTGGTATTCTTTTGATGTGATTGTAAATGGGATTGTTTCCTTAATTTCTCTTTGTGATATAGTTTTTTTTTAGTGTACAGGAATGCAATGGATATTTCTGTATCTTAATTTTGTATCCTTCAACTTTACTGAATTCATTGATGAGCTCTAGTAGTTTTGGGGTGGCATCTTTAGGATTTTCTATGTGTAGTGTTATCTTCCCTGGTGGCCTGCAATGCAGGAGACCTGGGTTTGATCCCTGGGTCTGGAAGATTCCCTGGAGCTGCTGCTAAGTCGCTTCAGTTGTGTCCGACTCTGTGTGACCCTATAGATGGCAGCCCAGGAAATGGCAACTCACTCCATTTAGCAAGTATTCTTGCCTGGAAAATCCCATGGATGGAGGAGCCTGATGGTCTATAGTCTGTGGGGTTGCAAAGAGTTGGGCTGAGTGACTAACACATATGTCCATGTATATGCCAGCTTCAGACAGTTTTTGACACTTTTACGTCTTCCTTTTCAATTTAAATTCCTTTTATTTTTTGTTCTTGTCTTATTTCTATGGTTAAGATTTTCCAATACTGTGTTGAGTAAAAGCAGTGTGTGGGCATTCTTGTCTTGTTTGAGATCTCAGAGGAAATGCTTTCAACGTTTTACTCCTGAGTATAATGTTAGTTCTGGGCTTATCATATATGATCATTTTATATTGAGGTATGTTCCCTCTATACACATTTTGTGGAGAATTTTTATCACAAATTGATATTGAATTCTGTCAGAGGCTTTTTCTGTATCTACTGAGATGATTATATGATTTTCATTTTTCAGTTTGTGCTATATCACACTGATCAATTTGTGGGCACTGGACCATCCTTGCATCCCTGAGATAAATCCACTTGATCATGGTCTCGGTCCTTTTAATGTATTCTTGGGTTTGGCTTGATAATATTTTGTTGAGGATTTTTGCATCTATCTTCGTCAGTGATATTGGCCCGTGATTTTCTTTTTGTGTGGTATCTTTGTCTGGTTCTGGTTTCAGGGTTATGGTGACTTCCCCTGCAAATTTCTGGAATAGTTTGAGCAGAACAGGTGTTGTCTCTTCTCTAAATACTTGGCAGAATTCACCTATCAAGCCAGCTAGTCCTAAACTTTTCTCTGATGGGAGTTGCTTAAAGTTATGGATTAAGTTTTATAACTGATCATTGATCTGTTTGTATTTTTAATTTATTCCTGGATCAGTATTGGGATATAACACATTTCTAGGAATTTTTCCATTTCTTCTAGATTGTCCATTTTATTGACATATAGTTGTTCTTAGTAATCTCTTATGATTCTTTGTATTTCTGTGGTGTTAATACTAACTTCTCTTTCATTTCTGATTTTATTGATTTGGGCCCTGTCTCTTTTTTTCTGATGAGTTTGGCTAATGCTTTAAACAGCTTTGCTTATCTTTTCAAAGAAGCAAGTATTAGTTTCTTTGGTATTTTCTATTTTTTTAAGTCCATTTCATTTATTTCTGTTTGAGTCTTTATGATTTATTTCCTTTTACTGCCTTTGGGTTTTGTTTGTTCTTTTTTTTCCAGTTACTTTAGGTGTAAGGTTAGGTCATTTATTTAAGATTTTTCTTGCTTCTTGAGGTAGTCTTATATCGCTATAAACTTTCTTTTTAGAATTAGAAGTGATTTTGCTGTGTCCCATAAATTGTGGATCATTGTGCTTTCATTTTTGTTTGTCCCCAAGTCTTTTTTATTTCTTCTTGGATTTCTTCAGTAATCCATTGGTTGTTTACTAGCATATAGTTTAGTCTCTATGTGTTTGTGTTTTTCCTTATAATTGATTTCTAGTCTCATAGCATTGTGGTTGGAAAAGATGCTTGATATGACTTCAGTTTTCTTAAATTTACTGAGACTTTGTTTAGAATATTCTCTCTCTATATATATATGTATATACATATACGATATGACTTCAGTTTTCTTAAATTTACTGAGACTTTGTTTAGAATATTCTCTCTCTCTCTCTCTCTATATATATATATACATATATATAGAGTATATATGTAGTGTATATATGTAAATATGTATATAGTGTATATATGTATATATACATACACACACACACATATATATATTCATCAGGTTTAATGTATCATTTAAGGCCAGTGTTTCCTAATTGAGTTTTGGTCTGGTTTTAAAGTCACCTACTATTCCTGTGTTACTGTCAGTTTCTCCCATTATGTCAATGTTTTTTTAATGTATTTAGGTGCTCCTATGTTGGATGCATATATATATTTACAATTGTCATATCTTTTTCTTAGATTTATCCCTTGATGATTATGTAATGTTCTTCTTTGTATCTTTTTACAGTTTTTGCCTAAGTATTACCACAATGACTGTCTTTTGATTTCCATTTGCATGGAATACTTTTTTCATCTCTGCACTTTCAATCCATGTGAATCCTTAGATCTGCAGTGAGTCTCTTGTAGGCAGCTTATATTTGGGTTTTGTTTTGTATCCACTTAGCGATTCTTTTGGAGAAGGAAATGGCAACCCACTCCAGTGTTCTTGCCTGGAGAATCCCAGGGACGGGGAAGCCTGGTGGGCTGCCGTCTAAGGGGTCGCACAGAGTCGGACATGACTGAAATGACTTAGCAGCAGCAGCAGCAGCAGCAGCGATTCTATGTCATTTAATTGGAGCATTTAGTTTATTACATTTAAAGTACTTATTGAACTGACACAACATTGTAACTCAATTCTACTTAAAANTGCACTTTGACTTTCATGGTCAAATACACAGACTAAAGGACAGGTGAGCTCAAGGAGAAAAAGCCTGCACAGGCTGTGTGCACCTGGGGTGAAAGGCAGCCTTAATGTCTGCAGAAGGGGCCCTGAAGGAGCTCAGACAAGTCCCAAAGACACGCTCCACCGACTTTCCAATCTGCCTAAGGCTGACCTTCCTTTCCTAATAGCATGACTTCACAGCAGCCTGGAAATCCTTTTGCGAAATTTTCTGCTTCCTTTCAAGCATCACAAATTTTCCATTTGGGGGGTGTTTCTGAAGCTCTGGTGACGTTTAATCTCATCTCCAAGTCATGCCAAGAAGTCCAACACTTGCAAACATTTCCAAGTAAAATGAATAGCTGGTGACAAGCAGTATCCCCAATGTTTTCAAACCAGCAGGTCCGTGAGGACAGGGACCACTCTATTTTTATCTGGGTCATTTTTGTTCACCCCGAGACTTCTCAAGGTTGAATGGTCCCCTGAGATGTGACCCCTGTCTTTATGATCCCTCTGGATGCCTCTTGTCACCTCCTTTATGGAAAATGTGACAGACTGGTCCCTTCTTTTGTAATCTTGATAGAAGCATGCACTTGTGTATTTTCTGCCCAGATCTGTACATTCCTGAAGGCCTTCCATCCATGGAAAACAAAGCATGTTTATTTCTCCCCATTCTCCTGTATTCTCATTCGGTTGAACTGAATGGCCCATTTCACCAAAAAGAAATCCCTTGGAATTAGTTATCTGTGGGCCGATCCAGGAGAGATCAAAGGGCTATTTTTATTTTATCTTTCACAGCATTTTTTGAACTGAAACATAAATATCATTAAATAAAACCCAGTAATCCCTTCCTCGAAGTCCCTAACATGACACAGTACTCAGCTAATGAAACTCGGCAGCTTGACCAGGAGGTCAGGAAACATCAGGGAAGAAACTGCCCTCAAGAGCCTAGATGGGAAACAGCTTCTCTATACCAGGAGCTGAAGAGAGGCATTGGGATCTGCCCGGACTCAGGATGCAGGAATGTTTTCACTCAACACGCTAGAGAGGAGGACTTGTCTGCAGTGTGGATATTTACTCAAACCTGGAGCACCACGCGTGGAAATGTACACAGTGTGTGGCATTTCACCAGCCCATGCACAACCTGCTAGGGCTCATCAGCCTGGCTTCTACGTCAGGCTTCTTCTCGAGGGCTTTCATTGCCTCATTATTGAGTGTGCAGGCTTCCCGGGTGGCTCAGTGGTGAAGAATTCACCTGCCAATGCAGGAGATGTGGATTCGATCCCTGGGTTGGGAAGATCCCCCAGAGGAGGAAATGGCAACCTGTCTGGAAAATCCCATGGACAGAGGAGCCAGGCAGGCTATAATCTACAGGGTCGCAAAGAGTCTGACTCAACTGAGGGCCTGAGCATGCACACGTTCAGCGTGTGTTGTTGGCATCAGGGCCAAACGGTGGCTCAAAACAGAAACTTCCTGCCCCCAGGTCCTTCTGACCCTCCCTTTCCTAAGGTCACAGGTGTCCTCATCCCGGTACCACACTCACACCCCCCCGTCCTCTCTCTTCTTGGGGTCTGTCTCAGCCAAGTTCCCAGATGCTGTCATCACAGACCTGTTGGGCGATAGCCTGACAATGGTTATGTTCAAGGGAAAACAAGAACTTGTCGATGGGACAGGAGGGAGGTTGAGGGATAGCAGCTAATGGACCCTCATCAGCCTGACTGCAGAGGAGGAACCTGGGCGCTGGAAGATCGGCAAAGGGAAAGTGACTGATGCAGAAACACTTGGTGTTGGCTTAGAAACCCAGACAAAGCCACCAGGAGTCCTCCGAGCTTCTTTTTCTGCATCTGCTGATTAAGGACTCCTGAGAAACTATAGATCACAGTCCTGCCATAGTAGTCACCCTCAGGTGCCCCCAGTCATATATCTACTCTGGACCCAGCCTTTTCGCCTTGCAAGTCCCAACCTGGGCCATGTTTATGGAGGTGTTCCCATCACAGCACCTGACCCGGGGACAGACCTCCTGGGCAGCCCCCACCAGTGGTGTGATGTCCCTGCACAGCCCTCCTGTGAAGATGCACTTCTGCACAGGAATCCTAAAAACACAGAGAGCCCACCGCGTCAACCCATCAGGCCTTTGAAAGGTGCAAGGTCCTCTTCTGATACACCACGATCAGCAGACTGCCAAACTGCTCTTTAGTGTAATTTCTCACCAACTTAGCTAACTTGAGAATTAACAATTACAGAGACCCAGTGCAGAGCTCGGCTTTCCCTAAGCTGAGGGCAGAATTTAGGGTCACACCTGCTTCCTCCCTAGGGGGAGGCTCCCTTTTTACTGTCACTGGCTGTGCTGATACATCGATTGGGAAGCTGTCCCATTGACTGGGAAAATCTTCAGTGGAGAGCAGTATCGATTTAAAGGGCTGAGGCTCTTGGGCTCAAGATACAAACTTTCTCCCCAGATTTATTGGATATAATCCATTGCATTAATGTTGCATATAAGAATTGCCCCCATACTTCATAATGAACATTCTCTGCTCTGCACATCACAAACTGATGGCATTCCTGAGCACCCAGAGTGATGCTCTGTATGCCAAACCACCATCACTCGTATCTTAGAGTTGATATAAGATGCTGCTTACACAGGCTCTCATCTGTCCCTATTACAAAATAGACTTGAGAAGCAAGCGAAGTACTTAAAAATGTGGCTATGACTTTTCTACATTTCTTTTTTTTTTAATATATATATATCCATGATTTATTTGGCTGCCCCGGGTCTTAGGTGTGGCATGTGGGATCTGATTCCTTGACCGGGGGTCGAATCTGGGCCCCCTTCCTTGGGAGCACGGAGTCCCACTCACTGGAGCAACAGGAAAGTCCCACACGTTCCTCTCACTTTGAGTCTCAAATAGCAACTCCGTGTGAGGCGATGGAGAGGTTTATGCTGCAGTCTCTCTCCCCAGAACAACCTCACTCCAGCTGGCAGAGCTGGGTGAGTCTATAAAGAAGGGTAAGTTTCTACACCATACGTGACCTGCCTCGAAAGGAAGGTCTAGGCATCCAGAGCGCACCTCCCGTGGAGCGTGCACCTGCCGATGCTCAGAAACACACGGAGGGAGAGGAGACCTCAGCATCGCTCTGTTTCGCTCAAACATTCCCACAGCCTCCACCCTCCCCTACCCTCTCCCTTTAGGGGCGTGGTCCCTACATGATTTATTCAGATCACTGCTGAAATGAGAAGGAAAACATTAATATTCCATCTCAGGATGCGTCTTTGTGTGCCATTTAGCTCAGGCGAAGGTAAAGAGCAAGTGCTTAAATCAGCAATTCACAGAGCAATTCACAACGCTGTTTGCTCACCACCACCCTGGAATTTCACCTGGCCCTTTGTAACTGTCTTGGTGGTATTTAGAAAAAGAAAAAAGAAGACAAAGAAAACTTTGAAAACTGCAGCCCTGTACTTCTGCCTTCACGGCACTAATGAGAATGGTGTCTCCTTCCCTCCCCACAAGGTTGCTGCCCAGATGGGAGGGGAAGGTGCCTGGATTTGGACGCCTGAAGCAGCTTTCACATTATTGCCTTTTGCTTCTTCCTTGAGTCCAGTCAGGGTGTCGGAAAGTTAACCTTAGATATGCAGATGACACCACCCTAATGGCAGAAAGTGAAGAGGAACTAAAGAGCCTCTTGATGAAGGTGAAAGAGGAGAGTGAAAAAGCTGGCTTAAAACTCAACATTTAGAAAACTAAGATTAAGGAATCTAATCCCATCATTTCATGGCAAACAGATGGGGAAACAATGGAAACAGTGACAGACATTATATTCTTGGTCTCCAAAATCACTGAGGACAGGGACTGAAGCCAACAAATTAAAAGACACTTGCTCCTTTAAAGAAGAGCTATGACCAACCTAAACAGCATATTAAAAAGCTGAGACATCACTTTGCCGACCAAGTTCTGTATAGTCAAACCTATGATTTTCCAGTAGTCATGTATGGATGTGAGAGTGGGACCATAAAGAAAGCTGAGTGCCAGAGAATCGATGCTTTTGAACTGTGGTGTTGGAGAAGACTCTTGAGAGTCCCTTGGACAGCAAGGAGATCCAATCAGTCCATCCTAAAGGAAATCAGTCCTGAATATTCACTGGAAGGACTGATGTTGAAGCTGAAGCTCCAATACTTTGCCCACCTGATGGGAAGAGCCCACTCATTGGAAAAGACCCTGATGCTGGGAAAGATAAAGGCAGGAGAAAAGGGGGACAACAGAGGATGAGATGGTTGGATGACACCATCGACTCAATGGACATGAATTTGAACAAACTCAGGGAGATAGTGAAGGACAGGGAAGCCTGGCTTGCTGCAGCCCATGGGGTCACAAAGAGTCGGACATGACTGAGCAACTGAACAACAATAACAACAAAGCTGCATGAAGTTCTAGGCCAAAGACCCACCCACTCTGCTTGAAAAACAGACCAAACCCAGCCAGGAGTCACACCAGCCTCAAGCCTTCCAGCCCCACAGGGTCCCCTCACCTCGGGGGTCGGCCGATCCCCTGATCTCCACTTCGGGGCTCACTGCACATGCTCTGTGCTCCAGCAAAGCCAGGCTGCACACCTTTCATCTTTATTCTGACTCTGCAGCTTTGTGCCTTCAGCCTGGAGCTGCCTTTCCCCCAAGTCTAACTGCTGAAAACTTCAGAGCCCGGTACCCTCCCCTCAGTGACTCCCCCACCCAGTGATCTACCATGCCCTACCCACGTGTCACCCACCACAACACAGCCCAGCCCCCGTCCAGGGTTCAGGGTGGGTCTGACCTAACCCCTGGGGCAATTTGACATGCAGAGCAACCACTCACGAAGCCATCCCTGTGCTCTAGGAGCCCCAGGCCATCACCATTCACCCCCTGACCTTGGGCCCCAGGACTTCCCAGGTAGCATTCAGTTCAGTCAGTTCAGTCGCTCAGTCGTGTCCGACTCTTTGCAACCCCATGAATCGCAGCACACCAGGCCTCCCTGTCCATCACCAACTCCCGGAGTTCACTCAGACTCACATCCANAAGATTGTGACATCTGGTCCCATCAGAGGGTTCAGTGGCTCAGTCGTGTCTGACTCTTTGCAACCCCATGAATCGCAGCACACCAGGCCTCCCTGTCCATCACCAACTCCCGGAGTTCACTCAGACTCACATCGATCGAGTCAGTGATGCCATCCAGCCATCTCATCCTCTGTCGTCCCCTTCTCCTCCTGCCCCCAATCTTTCCCAGCATTAGAGTCTTTTCCAGAGTCAACATGAGGTGGCCAAAGTACTGGAGTGTCAGCTTTAGCGTCATTCCTTCCAAAGAAATCCTAGGGCTGATCTCCTTCAGAATGGACTGGTTGGATCTCCTTGCAGTCCAGGGGACTCTCAAGAGTCTTCTCCAACACCACAGTTCAAAAGCATCCATTCTTCGGCGCTCAGCCTTCTTCACAGTCCAACTCTCACATCCATACATGACCACTGGAAAAACCATAGCCTTGACTAGATGGACCTTAGCAGCAAAGTAATGTCTCTGCTTTTGAATATGCTGTCTAGATTGGTCATAACTTTCCTTCCAAGGAGTAAGCATCTTTTAGTTTCATGGCTGCAATCACCATCTGCAGCGATTTTGGTCCCATCACTTTATGGCAAATAGATGGGGGTAAAAATGAAAACAGTGACAGACTTTATTTTCTTGGGCTCCAAAATCACTGTGGATAGTGACTGCAACCATGAAATTAAAATATGCTTGCTCCTTGGAAGTAAAGCTATGACCAACCTAGACAGCATATTCAAAAGCACATCACTTGCCGACAAAAGTCTGTATAGTCAAAGCTATGGTTTTTCCAGTAGTCATGTATGAATGTGAGAGTTGGACTATAAAGAAGTCTGCGCACTGAAGAAGTGATGCTTTTGAACTGTGGTGTTGGAGAAGACTCTTGAGAGTCTCTTGGACAACACAGAGATCAAATCAGTCAACCTAAAGGAAATCAACCCTGAATTTTCAATGGAAGGACTGATGCTGAATCTGAAACTCAAATACTTTGGTCACCTGATGTGAAGAGCTGACTCACTGGAAAAAAACATGATGCTGAGAAATATTGAAGGCAAGAGAAGTGGGTGACAAAGGAGGAGATGGTTGGATGGCATCACCAACTCAACGGACATGAGTTTGAGCAAACTCGGAATTACTGAAGGACAGGGAAGCCTGGTGTGGTGAAGTTCATGAGGTTACAAAGAATCAGACACAACTGAGTGACTGAACCACAGCATTGTTAATTTGCCTTAAAAGCAGCTCTCTATATAGCTTACTGTGCATAGTAAAAATACAATGGACAGTATGTGCCTGACAAACTAATTAGGTTATTAATAGAGTTAACAATGGTTGACATAAATAATTCCTAGTAATAAACTGGCAGAATATCTACCTCTAAAGTTTTCTTTTTCCTAAACTTTTTGCACAACTAAAGGTTTTTAAATGTCATTCATGTTGACATTTCTTTTTACTAATGTTTACATTCTGTGAGTTCCTTGTAGCAGATAGTTGAATGTTGCATTTTTAAAAGTGTTTTGATTTTAGATTTAACATTGCTTCTTCAACATTCACTAGAGCCCAGAAATGAAAATGTTCCTGTCTGAAAAATTATACCTTAGAACAGAAGTTCATCTCTTATTTCTTTGTACAAAAGCTGTTTAGTTTTTTACATGTAAAATATTAAACCTTGTAGAAAGATTATGTAAATGCAAGGAAAGTGTTCTGGAAGAAGATATTGCAAAGTGATAATAATGGGGAGATGAAAAAAGAACTAAGACTGAGAAAATGTGGAAAGTACAAAGGGGACTTTAAACTCATTTAAATTATATTAAAAACTGATGTGAAGAATGTATACACTTACTACTTAAATAATTAGCAATGAAAAAATAATGTATTTGTCCTGATTTCCTTATTTTTAAGTAAGTTTATTATTTAACATTTTAATAATATTATTGTATTTCTAAATTGTATAGTGTTTCAATAATTTTGATTGTTATTTTATAAACAAACTTGCAATTTTATTTTTTATAATTTATGACAACACCCTAGTATCAGCACTCCACACTTGTCTTTTGTAAAGCAGTTTCCCAATTTTTTAGTTCTTCATGTTAATTTGTATTATAGGGAAAAACTGAAATATGTATTCAAGTATCTTTTTTTCAGGATGATATTAATGTGATACAGTTTTGACACCTTGTATTTCAGAGAATATCAATATGTAGATTTCAAATACATTTAATTTTATTTTTCAGAGTCAGCAGAAAGAAGACCAGATTGCCTTGGAGAAGCGTCTCTGGAGGAAGGTGGGCCTAGAGATGGGTCAGGGAGAGAGAGAAACAGGGCAGGTACAGCAGATATTTGGCTAGGCCTGGAGTGGAGGCAGTGCACAGACAAGGAAACCTTGCAGGTAATCAAACATGGCTTTCACGGAGTGTGAGTAGATAGAGGGTAAGTGAGATAGCACTTTAGCAGTTGCCTGTACTAAGTCTTGAAATTTGTCTCAGCAATTTCACCTCTGTGAGCATGAAGATTTAACTATTGCTGTTTAAGTCTGGACCTAGGTTTTCAAGGTCTTTAAATTAAGTGTTATTTGGAAATAAAACACTGTTTGAGGACACACACTGACTGAAAGTAAAGCTATTGAAAGAAATGTTCCATGCAAATGGAACCCCCCCAAAAGCAGGATAGCTATATTTATATCAGACAAAATAGACTTTAAAACACTGACTGTAATAAAAGAGCATTACATAATCATAAAGAGATCAATTCAATAAGAGGATATTACATTTTAAAATATTTTTGCACCCATATGTAAGCACAAAACATATAAAGCAAATATTAACAGATCTAAAGTGAGATATAGATAGCAATGCAATAATATTTAATAGTAAAGGACTTCAATACTCCACATATATTAATAGATAGATCACCTAGTGAAGTGAAGTGAAATGAAGTTGCTCAGTCGTGTCCGACTCTTTGTGACTCCATGCACTGTTGCCTTCCAGGCTCCTCTGTCCATGGGATTTTCCAGGCAATAGTCCTGGAGTGGATTGCCATTTCCTTCTCCAGGGGATCTTCCTGACCCAGGGATCAAACCCAGATCTCCTGTATTGCAGGTGGATCCTTTACCAGCTGAGCCACCAGGGAAGTCCAGATCACCTAGAAAGAATACTAATAAGGAAACATCAGCCTTAAATGACTCATTAGATCGTATGAGCTTAACAGATTTGTACAGAACATTCCATCCAAAAGCAACAGAATAAACATTCTTCTCATTTGTACATGGTATGTCCTCTGCTGCTGCTGCTAAGTTGCTTCAGTCGTATCCGATTCTGTGTGACCACATAGACGGTAGCCCACATCCTCTAGGAGATCATATATTAGACCTCAAAGCAAGTTTTAGCAAATTTACAAAGATTGAAATCATATTAAGCATCTTTTTTGATCACTGTGGTATGAAACCAGAAGCCAATAACAAGAAGAAAACTGAAAAATTCACAAATATGTGAGGATTAAATGGTATGCTCAGAGAAGTAAATGGCAACCCACTCCAGTATTCTTGCCTAGAGGATCCTGTGGACAGAGGAGCCTGGTGGGCTGCCGTCTGTGGAGTCACACAGAGTCAGACACGACTGAAGCGACTTAGCAGCAGCAGTAAATGGTATGCTACTGAAAAATCAATGGGTTAACAAAGAAATCAAAAGAAAAATTAAAAAATACTTTGGAACAAATGAAAATGGAAATACACTATATCAAAATTTATGGGATGCAGCAAACGCAATTCTAAGAGGGAAGTTCATAGCAATGAAATCTATGTTAAGAAAAAGAAAGATTTCTAAAGAACCTAATTTTACATCCCAAGGAACTAGAAAAAGAAAGAAAAGAAAGTGAAGTTGCTCAGTTGAGTCTGACTCTTTGTGATCCCGTGGACTGTAGCCTACCAGGCTCCTCCATCCATGGGATTCTCCAGGCAAGAATATTGGAGTGGTTTGCCATTTCCTTCTCCAGGGGATCTTCCTGACCCAGGGATTGAACCAGTGTCTCCCACATTGCAGGCAGATGCTTTACCCTCTGAGCAACCAGGAAAGAAGAACAAATGAAATCCAAAGTTAGTAGAAAGAAGGAAATAACAAAAAGCAGAACAGAAATAAATGAAATAGAGACTGGAAAAACAATAGATTAATTTAAAAAGAGCTGGTTCTTTGAAAAGATAAACAAAATTGATAAGCCTTTAGCTAGATTCACCAAGAAAAAAGAGAGAGAATACTCAAAAGAAATAAAATAAGAAATGAAAGATGAGACATTACAACTGGTACCACAGAAATCCAAAGTATTATAAGTGACTACTATGAACAATTATACACCAACAAATTGGACAACCTAGAAGAAATGGATGCATTTCTAGAAACATACAACCTTCCAAGACTGAATCATGAAGAAATAGAAAATCTGAATAGCCTGATTGCTAGGAAGGATTTTGAATCAGTAATCAAAAACTGTCCAAAAAACAAAAGTCCAGACAGCTGTCCAGAACCAGACAGCTTAACAGATGAATTCTGCCAAACATTCAGAGAAGGATTAATACCAATCCTTCTCAAACTGTGCGCTGCCCAGGTGGTGATAGTCTTAAAGAATCTGCCTCCCAGTGCAGGAGACACATGGGTTTTATCCTTGGGTCAGTCAGGAAGATCCCCTGGAGTAGGAAATGGCAACACACTCCAGTATTCTTGCCTGGAGAATTCCATGGACAGAGGAGCCTAGCAGGCGACAGTCCAGAGGGCCACAAAGAGTCAGACATGACTGAACGACTGAGAACATAGCATTTCTCAAACTCTTTCAAAAATGAAAGAGGAGGGAACTCTTCCAAACTCATTTTATGGAATCAGTATTGTCTTGATACCAAAACCAGACAAGGACACAACAAGGACAGGAAAGTACAGGCAAGTATTCCTGATGAATATAGACATGAATATAGACATGAAAATTCTCAACAAAATTTTAGCAAGTTCAACAATACATTAAAAGGATCATACACCATAATCAAGGAAAATTGACTCCAAGGATGCAAGGATGGTCTAGTTTTCTTAAACCAGTCATGTGATACACCACATTAATAAAAGGAAGGATAAAAATGACCATCTCAATAGATACAGAAAAAACATTTGACAAAATTCAACTTTAATGTATGATTAAAAACTCTCAACAAACTGGGTATAGAGGCAAAAAAATATAAGCCATCCTGCATAAGACCACAGATAACATCATATTCAACAGAGAAAAGCTGATAGTTCCCTCTAAAGTCAGGAACAAGACAAGGATGCCCACTCTTCCACTTCCAGTTCAACATAATATTGAAAGTTTGAACCAAAGCAATGAAGAGGAAAAAGTAATAAAAAGCATTCAAATTGGAAAGGAAGAGATAAAACTGTCACTATTTGGAAGTAATTTGATATTATATATTAAAAAACTCTAGAGATGCTACCTGGAGAAGGCAATGGCATCCCACTCCAGTACTCTTGACTGGAAACTCCCATGGATGGAGGAGCCTGGTAGGCTGCAGTCCATGGGGTCGCTGAGTCAGACACGACTGAGCGACTTCACTTCCACTTTTCACTTTCATGCATTGGAGAAGGAAATGGCAACCCACTCCAGTGTTCTTGCCTGGAGAATCCCAGGGATGGCGGAGCCCAGTGGGCTGCTGTCTGTGGGGTCGCACAGAGTCGGACACGACTAAAGTGACCTAGCAGCAGCAGCAGCAGAGATGCCACCAAAAACCTGTGAGAACAAATAAATGGATTCAGTAAAATTGCAGGATACAAAATCAGTATAAAAGAATGAGTTTTCTTTCTATACATTAATAATGAACTATTATTTTTGTTGTTCAGTCCCTCAGTTGTGTCTGACTCTTTGCAACCACATGGACTGCAGCACGCCAGGCTTCCCTGTCCATCACCAACTCTCGGAGCTTGCTCAAACTCTTGTCCATCGAGTCAGTGATGTCATCCAACCATCTTGTCCACGTCATCCGCTTCTCCTCCTGCCTTCAATCTTTCCCAGCATCAGAGTGTTTTCTAAAGAGGAATTAAGAAAACAGTTTCATTTACAATAGTTTCAAAAAGGAATACTTTTAACCAGGGGTATGAAAGATCTGTACACTGAAAACTGGGCAGCCACATGCAAAAGAATGAACGTAGACTGCTGACACCATACACCTGACACCATACACAAAAATTGACTCTTCCAGACTTGAATGTAAGACCTTAAACCATAAAACTCTTAAAAGAAAACATAGACAGTAAGTTTCTTGACATCAGTCTTGGTGATGATTATTTGGATCTGACTCCAAAACCAAAGGCAATAAAAGCAAAAATAAACAAGTTGGGTTACATCAAACTGAAAAACTTCTGCACAGTAAAGGAAATTATTAATAACATGAAAAGGCAACATACAGAATGGGAGGAAATATGTGCATATCACATGAGTTAGGGGTTAATATCCAAAATATAGAAAGAACACATATAGCAGTATGAGTAACACTTGGGCAGAGGATCTGAATAGACATTTTTCCAAAGAAGACATACCAACAGGTATGTGAAAAGATGCTCACAGTATCATTAATCATCAAAGAAATGCAAAGCAAAACCACAATGAGGTATCACCTCATACCTGTTAGAATGGCTATTATCAAAAATAAAAGAAATAACATGTTGGTGAGAATGTGGAAAAAAGGCAACCCTTGTACTCTACTGATGGGAACGTGAACTGGTGCAGCTACTATGGGAAACAGTGTAGAGGTTCTTCATGATCCAGCAACTTCATTTCCAAGTATTTATCCAAAGAAAACAAAGCCACTAATTTGAAAAGATGTATTTACAATAGCCAAGATAGGGAAGCAACCTGTGTCTATCACTAGATGAAAGGATAAAGAAGATGTTGCATACATGTACAACTGAATACTATTCAGGAATAAAAAGAAGAAAATCTTGCCATTTCTGACAACATTCTAGATCCATGGGTGGATCTAGAGGGTATTTTGCTAAGTGAAATGTCAGACAGAAAAAGACAAATACTATATGATCTCACTTATACACGAAATGTGAAAGAAACAAGCTCATAGGTACACAGAATAGATTAGTGGTTGCCTGAAATAAGCAGTGCAGGATGGGTAAAATGGGTGAACGGGAGATGGTCAGAGAGCACAAACTTCCAGTTATAAAATAAGTAAGTCACAGTAATTTAATGTACAGTATGATATCTGTAGTTAATAATACTGTATTGCATGTTTGAAAGTTGCTAACAGAGGAGATGTTTAAAAGTCCTCATCACAAGAATATAAAAAAATTTTAACCATGTATGAAGACAGATGTTAACTGGATTTATTGTAGCGATCATTTTGCTGTTTATACAAATATCATCCCATTATGTTGTATACCAGAAACTAATATAATGTTGTATGTTAATTAGACTTCAGTCAAAACAAACCAGCATTTAAATTTATTAAGCACACACATACACATATAGTGAAATTTTCAATAATATAACCTATCCTCACTTTCAGTTAATTTTTTGGCCACCAATAAATATTTGTGCAGTGAATGAATACAGAGGTTAAATGCAAAGCTGGTGATGGAGATTAGACGATTCTTAGTACATGGAGCATAACTGCTGGAGGTGGGCAAATAATTATGAACAAGCACAAAAGCAACCAATACAATGAAGAGGGTTTCTGAGTAGCAGAAGTGGCAGTTACACAGATAAATTGCTGTGAAGATGAATTGAATGTCAGTGTCCAGCAAAATGGTCCTACAAGACAAGCAGTCCTTTAAGGAGCCTACATAGTATAGAAGAGGGGAATGATCAGAATAGAAAATTGGTCTATGCTCTGAATAAACTAAGGCTCAGAAAGACTATGACTTGTCCAAGGTATCAGGTGAATAAGTAGAGCTGGAAAGAGAAATCAATTCTTCCAGTCCCTGGAGTAACATTCTTTCCATTATATCACTTCACCTTCTTTAAAGTGAAAGTGAAGTCGCTCAGTCGTGTCCGACTCTTTGGGACCCCATAGAGTGTAGCCTACCAGGCTTCTCCGTCCATGTGGAGTGGGTTACCATTTTCTTCTCCAGGGGATCTTCCTGACCCAGGGATCGAACCCGAGTCTCCCACATTGGGGGCAGATGCTTTAACCTCTGAGCCACCAGCCTTCTTTAGAGACTAACAAAGTCATGAAGTGCTAGACTCAGAGTGTTCAATGCAAATTCCTCTTAGCCTACTGTAGTGGTGTCTGTTGTGTTTTCTGTCTCACCTCTGACTTGGGGAAGTATGATCTTGACAAGAGAACTGAGAGTAACACAGCAGGTCAAAGTGCATATTGTGTTTGCTTCCTATTTATCGCCTAGCTTGGAGGTAATCACTGATAACAATCCCTAGTAGTTGAAAGTGAAAATTCAAATACTTACTTTAGGCCAGTGCCTGCCACCTACTTTCTCAGTCAGAATTAATAGCTTCCTTAATATATATATAAATATATATAAATGTATTTATATATGAAAGTGAAAGTGAAGTAGCTCAGTCGTGTCTGACTCTTTGCGACCCCATGGACTGTAGCCTACAGGCTCATCCGTCCATGGGATTTTCCAGGCAAGAATACTGGAATGGGTTGCCGTTTCCTTCTCCATATATATATATATATGTCTCTCCATACATGGAACAACAGACTGGTTCCAAATAGGAAAAGGAGTATGTCAAGGCTGTGTATTGTCACCCTGCTAATTTAACTTAGATGCNTGAACCTGTATTTGCTGTTTCTTCAACCAAGAGAGCATCTCCTGTTGAGGACAGTTGTGCTCAGATGTTCCCCTGTTATCTGCTCTTCTCCCATTTCACTTTTCAACCTCTGTCAGTTGCAAATTAAAGTTTTTCAAGTGTAATAATTTAGTCATCTGTGACTTGTTTTGTGTTTATTCTAAAATTGTAAAAAATAATATATGAACATTTATGTTATTGTGGCTTATGAGATTTAGTTCACTATAGAACCAACAATTACCCTTTGGTTTCCTCTTTTTTTTTTTCCTCTTTCTTTTTTTAATATTGAATTTTTTTTTAATATTAGGTTTAATTGACGGATAATTGCTTTATAGTATTGCATTGGTTTCTACCGAACATCAACATGAAGCAGCCATAGGTTTACCCATGTCCTCTCCCACTTGAACATCCCTCACTTCCCTCCCTACCCCAGCCCTGTAGGTTGTTACTGAGCCCCAGTTTGAGTTCCCTGAGTTTGCTTCATACAGCAAATTCTCAGTGGCTATCAATTTTACATTGGTTTCCTCTTGATGAGGTTAATAAAAGAGCCCGTTTTAGTCAAAGGAGAATGTCTTTAGTGTCACATTAAAATTTTTATTCCTTTACCTGTTGTACAAAATCACGCCATGTTTTAATTTGCTTTATATTTGGTCCATGCCAGGAATGATAATTGAAACTGTCATTTGAATTGATCCTTCCATCATCATGTGATTCATAAGGGACTATGTGTTTGAACAGTGATAGAGGAAAGTACCTAGACTTTAAAAAGTAATTCTCTTTGAGTGAGAAGTGGGACTGGAATGAGCAATTCAAACCCTGTAATAGAAGGCCTTGAATACCATGCTAGGAAGTGTGGACTTTGTAGGTTCTAGGAGGCTCTTGAGGGTTTTTAAGGAGTGCAAGGTATGTGGACTCAAGCCTGCTTGAAAGGAATTTCCCAAAGAGGGTGACCCGCCAGGGTGAGGTCCAGAGTCCCACTGGTTGTCCCAGTAGTGTCACCGTTTCAGGGAGCTGTGTGATCAGAGGGCCCCTCAGGGCATCCAGGGAACCTGCAAATGTCTCCATGAGAAAGCCAGCATTTGAATCCCTGAAGCTCATCCCTGGACCTAGGTAAAAATCTCTGATCAACACCCTCATTCTCTTAGACTGCATATGGATCATTTATTTAGCATTTTGTGAAAACTGATTGATATTTGAATAGATTCCAGTTCCAGTTTTTTACTGTAACAAACAACATTTCCATGACAAGTGTTTTATTTATATTCTTTGCATCCTTGCCCGTTTTTTTCCCTTGGGAGAAATTTATAATTACAGAACTGCTGGATAAACCATGAGGATTCCTTCCTTTCCTGCCTTCCTTTCTTTTTCTCTTTCTTTCTTCTTTCATTTTTAAATTAATAGGCTATTTCTTAGAGCAGTTTTACATCAGCAGAAAAGAAAGTATAGAGAGCTCCCATACTCATCTCAGTGCCCACACAGCTTCTCCTATTACTATCTTACATTGGTGTGGTACCTTTGTGGTTACAATAAATGAAAGAATACTGATTCATTATTATTAACTGAAATCCACAGCTTTTATCAGCATCATCAGTCTTTATATTGTACAGATCTATGGGTTTTGACAGATGTGTGGTGTCTTTTTTTTGCCATTAGAGCATCATAGAGAATAGTTCCTGTCTCTTATAC
>SJYV01050219.1:1404478-1503209 GCA_006410875.1 Neotragus pygmaeus
GATAGCATCACCAACTCGATGTACATGAGTTTGGGTGAACTCCAGAATTTGCTGATGGACACTGAGGCCTGGCGTGCTGTGATTCATGGCGTCGCAAAGAGTTGGACATGACTGAGCAACTGAACTAAATTGAAGCTACATTTTTAAAAGCACCAAAAATGACAGTCCTCAGAAATATAACCCCAGAGGAAAATAGTTGTATTTTTGTTTGCAAATATTAGCCACTATTAAAACTATACTTTTGGATTATAGTTAAGAATTTTGCATACTATTTTAAGCCCATTTGTCTTGAGGTACTTTCAATGCTATCTAGTTGATAAATTATTGTTAAGCTAATAGATTTCTTCCTGGTATATTTTGGATACAGATGCTGAAACTTTAGCCATTTGAATTTGCTCAAGGTGTTCTTCACTTGATTAAAGTATAAAAAACAAACAAAACCCAAAAAAAAGCAGAGATGTTATTTCGCCAGCAAAGGTCCGTCTAGTGAAAGATACAGTTTTTCCAGTAGTCACGTATGGATGTGAGAGTTGGACTATAACGAAAGCTGAGCACCAAAGAATTATGCTTTTGAACTGTGGTGTTGGGAGAAGACTCTTGAGAGTCTCTTGGACAGCAATGAGATCCAACCAGTCCATCCTAAAGGAGATCAGTCCTGAGTATTCACTGGAAGGACTGATGTTGAAGATGAAACTCCAGTACTTTGGCCACCCAATGTGAAGAACTGACTCATTAAACAAGACCCTGATGCTGGGAAAGATTGAAGGCAGGAGGAGAAGGAGACGACAGGNAGTCCTGAGTATTCACTGGAAGGACTGATGTTGAAGATGAAACTCCAGTACTTTGGCCACCCAATGTGAAGAACTGACTCATTAAACAAGACCCTGATGCTGGGAAAGATTGAAGGCAGGAGGAGAAGGAGACGACAGGAGATGGTTGGATGGCATCACTGACTCGATGGACATGAGTTTGAGTAAGCTCCAGGAGTTGGTGATGGACAGGGAGGCCTGGCATGCTGCAGTCCATGGGGACACAAAGAGTCGGACACCTGAGCGACTGAGCAGAACTGAACAGCACTCTTGGAAGACTGGAAGCGTAATCATATCCACCTGACCTGCGTTGCCTTGGATAGTTGGTAGGGGGCAGCAACAGACCAGAAATTATGGTTAGGTTAACCAATCAGGACATTGGAAGTGTTCTTTTCAATGTTATTATTTCATTTTTTTTTTCAGAATAAAACAGTATAGCTGCAAAGCAACTAGACAATAAAAATAAATAAGCAGGATGAAACTAGGTTATAGACTCTAAGTTACCTAGCCTTTATGCTATAATCTTTCAACAGCAATTTCTTTTTCAAAATTCTAGGCTTTATTACCATTCTTGGCTTGTATTTTTTTTGTTTGTTTGTTTGTTTTGCTTTGCTTACAATCTTTATTTCTTCTCTTTGTAAGCACTGAAAATTTTAATGCTTATTTATTTAGCAGGAGAGGGATGGCATATTTGAACTTGCATTCTGCTTAAACTTTGATCTACTCCTATTGTGAAGATTTTACCCCCATACATCGCATTTGGTAAAGTTCAGTTACAAAAAAAAATAACTCTTCTAGATAGTTAAAACAGAAATAGATTTAATATTGGGTATTAAATAGCTTATGGGCTTCCCTGATGGTTCAGCAGTAAAGAATCTGCCTGTGATGCAGGAGACACAGGTTTGCCCCTTGGGTCAGGAAGATCCCCTGGAGGAAGAAATGGCAACCTACTCCAGTATTCTTGCCTGAAAAATCCCATGGACAGAGGAGGCTGATGGGCTACAGTCCATGGGGTCACAAAAGAATCAGACACAACTTAGCAACTAAACAACAATTAAGTAGCTTATGGGATCGTTGCAAGGACTACTGAGAAAATCTTTGAATCAGTGGTTCTCAACCCTAGCTTTGTGTCCCAAGCATCTGGGTTGTTTTTAGGAATGTAGAGTCTGGAATCCTTGGCAGACATATTGAATGAAAACCTCAGGAAGTTAAGTCACTCAGTCATGTCTGACTCTTTGTGACCCCATGGACGGTAGCCTACCAGGCTCCTCTGTCCATGGGATTTTCCAGGCAAGAGTACTGGAGTGGGTTGCCATTTCCTTCTCCAGGAGATATTCCCCACCTGGGGATGAAAACCTCAGGGCATGTGTAGAATTACTGAGGTCCTCTGATGATTCTAATGTGTAACCAGGGTTGAGAACCACTTTGAGTCTGATGGTTTAGGATCTACTCCCCAGCAGAACTGGACCACTGTATGGTGGTGGTCGTGGGGGTGTGGGGGTGAGCAAATGATTCTTCTGCAGTCAGAAACCATGTACTGAATTGAGAAATTGCTGGCTCTAAAACTGTCTTTCCTGCCACCGTTAGGAAGCTGCCATGTTCTGCCACACCCAAGAAACTGCTACTCCAGAACTTGGTACGTGATACTAACCAGTCAAATGGATGTTTTGCACCCTCAGTGCCAAGAGGCCTCAGTTATGGTGACCTCAGTTAATGACACAGAAAAACTAAATTCCTCCATTGTGCTTATCACAGAACCAGCAGCAGAGGGCCTCAGTCTTGCTCACGCCCACCTCCATATCTAGCATGGTCTGATCCTCTATCACAGAAAGTACCCCAATTGCAAGGATGTAACTTTAAACTGTCCAACTTTAGAGAAGGGAAAGCAAGCTAGAGATTGGGATGGATGCTGTATATACATCCTGTGATCTAGCAAAAGCATCATGAAATAGATGATCTGTTTTAAATACTGGAGAAGCCTTGATGTCACACCAGACCAGATCTGAAAGTAAATGTTATTTATACCTCTCAGGGAATAAACTTACCTGTGTGCGTGTGTGTGTGTGTGTGTGTGTGTGTGTGTACTCTAAGAAGGAATCTGAAGGGAAATGTACATGTGTGCGTGCGTGTGTGTGCACATATGCACACATTCTAAAGAGGAATCTTAAGGGATGTCTTCCCCAGATAGGTTTCTTGCTTCCATAGGAAAACCTGAGTTTGGCTCAAGTCTGTAAGTCTGTGCCTGGGAGATAGTAGGAGGGAAAGGGTCTGTGTTGCCTAATTTTTTGAATTAGTGTCTTTTCCTTTCTCCTCTTCCTTGTCTTTGATGCCATAGCAAAGCCTAGGCACATTCTGTTTAAAACTTACCTTTGCTATGTATTGCCTTTGCAATGTGTCCAAGCAGCAGTATCTCTGATTAGTCCCCTCTTTAGCTAATCTTAACTTTATCCTTCCATTACTTGAGACCTCTAGATGCATATTTCATATTTCATGTTTCTAAAGCACACAGTGCTAAGCAAAATGATACTTTTCTATAGTTTCCTCACTTCTCCAATACATTTTGCATTTTATAGAACTTCTTCTTCTAGAAATAAATGGTTTCTGTAATACATTCTTTTCATTAGTTGAGGTATGATTATATATTTAATTATCTATTTGTTCTTCTTTATCCAGTTAAGAAGGGCTTCCCTGGTGGCTCAGTTGATAAAGAATCTGCCTGCAATGTGGGAGATATGGGTTTAATCCCTGGGTCATGAAAATCCTCTTAAGTAGGAAATGGCAACCCACTCTAGTATTCTTGCCTGGAGAATTCCATGGACAGAGGAGCCTGGTGGGCTACAGTCTATGGGGTTACAAAGAGTAAGACATGACTGAGTGATTAACACATCCAGGTAAGATCTGCTTTAATGCTTTGAAAATCAACTGTTTAATCCTTAGTGTAAGCATGACTTACACGCTCATCAAAAATTTAAATCATGTCCCATACACTGAAATACTTAAAAATATTTTAAAATCAATCATGCGGTTCATGCACCACAGTGAGAAATTATTTTGAAATGTTAATTATGTATGTAACAAGATATTAAAATGAACTTTTGAAGTGTTAACTTTTTATTTTAGGACAGTTTTAAATTTCTAAAAGTATTATGAAGCTAGTACAGAGAGTTCCCCTAATACCCTACACACAGCTTCCCATTATTAATGTCATACATTAGGGTAGTACATTTCTTTTTGTCATAGTTAATGAAGCAACACTGATGCCTTACTATTAACTAAAGTTCATCCTTTATTCAGATTTCCTCAGTTTTTACCTAAAGTCCATTCTTCTGTTCCAGAACCCCATCCAGAATACACATTTAGTCATCATGTCTCCTGAGGCTCCTGTTATTGTTTCTCAGGACATCTTTGTTTTTCTTGACCTTGACAGTTTTGAGGATTATTTGTCACATATTTTGCAGAATGAAAATGGATCCTTACCTTTTAAATTTTATTTTAAAACTTTACATAAAAATTTCAAACATAAAAAAATTAGAGAATAGTATAATAAATCCCCATGTATCCCTGACACAACTTTAATAACTAGTATCAATTTACTAAGCTCATTCTATCCAGTCTATCCTACCCCTAACCCTGAGGGTTTTAAAGCAAGTCCCAAATACAGTTTCACAGATACCTCTAACACTTACATACCTCTAACATATAGGGCCATTACAAAAAAATATACCCACAACAAAGTTAAAAATAATTCTGTAATATTTAACAGTCAGCTTGTGCTCAAATTTCAGCCAATGGTCTCATAAATGGTCTCTTAAACTTATAAATTCAAATGAGGATCCAAAGTTTATATTGAATTCTGTTGATCTGACAAAAAGGATTTTTATCTCATTTTTATCTGAGACCTGGGACTTCAAACAAAATGACAGTTACACCCTCCTTGAAAGTGAAGTCACGTACGACTTTTTGCAACCCCATGTACTGTGGCCTACCAGGCTGCTCTGTCCATGGGATTTTCCAGGCAATAGTACTGGAGTGGATTGCCATTTCTTTATCCAGGGGATCTTCCCAACCCAGGGATCGAACCCCGGTCTCCCACATTGTAGACAGATGCTTAACTGTCTGATCCACCAGGGAAGTCCCACTTTATGAGGTGCTAAACTACCTCTGTTGTCCAAAAGGAGTGTTTAAAACTGATTTTTAAGGTCCTGAGCCCAGCACCCTTCTCAGGCTCAAGAGGATTTGAGAAAAATTTCAGAGAAGCTATGGTTTTTCCCTCTTTGGCCCTCTCCCACCATGGGAGAGAGAAATGGGGTATTTTCCCTTCACTGCATGCCTAGTGAGAGGGTCTTTAAAAGAGCCACTTTGAGAGCTTGGCCTTTACTCCTTGAGGCTAGAATGGACTGGCCAGACTTACGTAAAGTAAAAAGGTCAGGCTATGACCTGAATAATGCCTGCCAAGTGAAGCAAAAAGAGATGTGACTTCTATTGATAGTAGGACAGAGATATCAGTTCAGTTCAGATGTTCAGTTGTGTCTGACTCTTTGCAAGCCCATGGACGGTGGCATGCCAGGCTTCCCTGTCCATCACCAACTCCCAGAGCTTACTGAAGCTCATATTCATTGAATTGGTGATTCCACCCAACCTTCTTATCCTCTGTCATCCCCTTCACCTCCTACCTTCAATCTTTCCTGGTATCAGGGTCTTTTCCAATGAGTCAGTTCTTCGCATCAGGTGGCCAAAGTATTGGATTCAGCTTCAGCATCAGTCCTTCCAATGAATATTCAAGACTGATCTCCTTTCAGATGGACTGGTTGTATCTCCTTACAGTCCAAGGAACTCTTAAGAGTCTTCTCCAACACCACAGTTCAAAAGCATCAATTCTTTGGCGCTCAGCTTTCTTTATAGTCCAGCTCTCACAGTAGGGCAGAGATATGAGTCCTCACAATTAGATGTGATGGGAAGGGTCTGGTCTTGTGATCATTTTTAAAGAAATTCCTCCCATGCAGCTTTCTACCTGGGGGCTAGTCTATCTCCTAGGAAAGAGGATGGAGGTGCAGCATTCAATAGAAAGCTAGGATAGGGGTGTGACTGACTAACTAAAGTGCAGGTACAGTCTATCAAGGGAACAAAACTCAGGAATTTCTCATGAAGAAAAGTTTTACCAGAGTCCCCCTACCAGAAAGGAGCTGCAAAAGAATTAATCACTTTTGAATATTTACTATTTGTGGGGAGGACCAAGTATCAACACCTACCTGTTCCTTCCAGTTCTCTCCAGTTCTCATCTAGGAAGAAGGAAGGCGAGGGGAGGAGCCAACCACACCCGAGTCTCCTATACCTGCTCAAGCAGGGAGCAGAAAGCAGCTTGAAGGCTAAATGAACTCCTCAGTTTTGAATATCAAATTGGACTATGATAGAAATGATCAAGTGATAAAGACCATCACCAAGAAAAAGAAATGCAAAAACGCATTTAGTTGTCTGAGAGTCCTTACAAATAGCTGAGAAAAGAAGAGAAGCTAAAGGCAAAGGAGAAAGGGAAAGATATACCCATCTGAATGGAGAGTTCTAAAGAATAACAAGGAGAGATAAGAAAGCCTTCCTTAGTGATCAATGCAAAGAAATAGAGGAAAACAATAGAATAGGAAAGACTAGAGATCCCTTCAAGAAAATTAGAGATACCAAGGGAACATTTAATGCAAAGATGGGTTCCACGAGGGAATCCTTCAAGAAGCTGGAAGTTGAATGGTTCTATGAAGACCTACGAGACCTTTTAGAACTAACACCCCAAAAAGATNTAGAGACACAGCCCCTGTCCTGAAAAGCTCTGAGTCAGTTGGCAAGGGGTGGGGTGGGAGGGATCACACACAAACACACACACACACAGCTATGTTCAAATGATACATCTAACCAAGAACAGCTGGATGAAAATGTTAGCAAAAGCAAGGAATCACAAAGGTAGGTAGGATGATGAAGTTAAGAAGGCTTGTGGTCTGGAAGGCTTCCTGGAGGAGGTGAGTGCTGAAGGAATGTTTTGATGACAAGGAGAAGGGATTCCAAGAGAAGAAGGCAAGCATGTGTGGCCTGAGACATCTTCAAAGGACAGATGGATGTGTGTCTTTTAATGAGTTTGGTTCAGAAATCAAGTCCTTCCAAGCTCTACTTTGAAGCTTGATGAGATAAAAAATTGGGGTGGGGAGGTTCAAGGCTTACTTGAGTTAATGTTTATTGTGTGCTAGCTTTGCAGGTAGCATCTTATAATGTAAATATTAATAGCTTGGGAGGCGAGAACAGAGACAGACAAAGGCATGGCTTTAGTCTTGTATGGGATTTCCTTCTGAGCCTTCAGTGAAACAGAAGCCCAATGTAAACCTGCTTAAGGAGGAAAGGGATTTCCTGGCTCATGAAATTAGGAAGTTTTGAGGGCTCAATCCAGGGGCTTAACTGACACTGTCCTCTCCCTCCCCTCTCTCCATGTCTCTCTCTCAACCTCTCTCTCCCTCTCAGCTTTGTTTTCCTTTTGGAGGGCTTCGTTCTCAGGCAGCCTCTCCACATGGCTAGAATTCAAGCTCCAAGTTAAGATGTCTTGCTCCCACAGAGCCAGTGATCAGTTAGAATTAGTGCTCAAGGGGCCATGCCAGTCTGAGTCTGTTCCTTCTGAAAGTTTTTTCCACAAGTCCCTTCCAGCAACTTCTTCCCACCTCCTACTGACCAGAACGGGGTGACATGATTTACCCCTAACTGCAAGAAAACCAGGAGACTACAGTATTTTCCACTGGGCTTCCACTAAAAGTAGACTTTTGTTAGTGAGAATTAAGGGGAGAGAGGACATTGGTCTGCGAGCCAGCACTGTCTCCAGGAGTACCAAGGAAGATTCCAATTGGCTCTGTGTGGCCATGTGGCCATTCTTGAACCAACCACTAGGGCCCATGGATAGAGTTCTCCAGCTGGCCAGGGCTACTTCAGGTGCTCGCCCCCTGCTGGAGAAGGCGGGCCTGGCTGCATCCTGTGGGACAGACTTTTCCATATGAAGGGGAGATATGCCCCCAGCTGAAGGGGATGCTGGCTTGTAGTCTGAAGAGGGGATGCTGGGCAAATCAACAGCATATGCCCATGACAGGAATTCTCCAGTATAGAAAGAAAATATACCAAAATATAGCTTTAGAAAGAAAAAAAATAGCTTCAGGAATCTCCTTTCCCTGATATATGCAAAGTTATATTGCAGGAACCAAATATAGCCATGCTGAGAAAAATGGTTTAGAAAGACATCCTGGTGCAAGTGAACTTGGAGTTCGGGTGTGAAGGAGCTGATGGCTGGAGAGGAGAAGGGAGGTTAAAAACCCAGAATGGTAAGTGCTACGCAGAGGCCAGGAACAGAGCTGCCTAGGAGGGAAGGCAGGGTGGACAGCCCACCCTGCGGCTGTGGAGGCTGGAGTCCCTCCCTGCCTGTACCTGGACCCCAGAGAATGGAAGGCTTCCCTTTCCTCCTGAGTCAGTGTCTGGCTTTCACACAGCCCTAATGAGCATTGTCTTGGCCTGGGAGGGTGGGCAGAGGGGAACGGGGAAGACCCCCAGTGCTAAGTTCCAGGGGAGAGGAGGGAGGTGGCTCTGATAAGGCAGCAAGCGTCTAACACAGTTAAGTGACTGGCGGATTTCCCTGGTGAACCACTGGTGGTTCAGCGGTTAAGAATCTGCCTGCCAACGCAGGCGACATGAGTTTGACCCCTGGGCCAGGAAGATGCCACATGCCGCAGAGCAAGTCTACGTGCCTGTGCTCTACAGCCCAGGGGCCACAACCATCGCACGCCCCAGAGCCCAGGCTCTGCAACGAGAAGCCACCTCAATGAGAAGCCTGTGCACCGCAGCTTGAGAAAAAGCCTGTGCAGCAATGAATTCCAGCACAGCCCAAAACAAATAATCATTTCTTGAAAAGTCATTATGGGACTTCCCGGGTGGTCCAGTGGCTGACTTTGCCTTTCAAGGCAGCAGGTGTGGGTTCAATCCCTCATCAGGGAGCTAAGATTCTACAGGCCATAGATGGCCAAAAAACTAAAACACAAAACACAAGCAATATTGTAACAAATTCAATAAAGACTTTAAAAATGGTCCACATCAAAAATCTAAACTAGGAGAAGTGATTATATAGTCATATTCAAGGGCTATGCCAGTTACCAGGCACATCCCAGGAGGCTTTGCTGGCAGCTCGACAATGCACCGTTAAACCTGGGATCTGGGGCTGGCTGGTGCGGCCGCAGGGCGAGGAGCCCAGGCGCAGACAGCTGGGGTGCGAATCTTTAAGGATGAAAATGATGGGGAAGGAACTTGCTGTTTCCATGGAAACTGACTCTGGGAGGATGAGACATTGTCTAATGGGTAACCCAAGGGGAGAATGCCACCCACCACCAGGCTTTCACTGTGGGTGGCAAGCAGGCACCTCTGGAAGCCACCATTTCAGCTGTGTTTGTGGGCTCTGTCCACCTCTGTCCTCACCCTCTTAGGGACATCACCATCTGACGATGTGTGTGCCAGTTCACGTCACTCTCCAAGGGACCTGGGGAGATACCCCCACCACCCTGAGTTAGCTGTGCCTGGCAAGAGTATGGCAGAGCACCGGGTCATGGGCCTAGCTGGGGTAAAGGCCACAGACAAGGGTTAGGACAAGCTGGCAAGGTGAGAATGCCCATGGTGGGGGTGAAATGGCATGAGCGCTGGTCTGGGAGCAGGGCACCTCCACTCTGATTTCAGATGTTATATTACCAGCTGGCTGAGTGACCCCCTGGCATGTCACTCTCTCTCAGAAGGTCCCCAAGACGCCACTCAGCTCCACTTTTACTCTGTTCTTGGATTTGGAACCTGACAGTTTGGATCTCATCAGCCCCTCATCTCAGCACCACCCACCATGGCACACAGGGTGTCCTCCCCCCCGAGACCAGCCCAGGCTCTTCTGAGGCTGTTGCACAGCTTCTGAGATGGGCAAGATGCTGCGGCGGCCCCCGTGCCACAGGCCTTTGCTGCATGGGGCCACCCTGCCCCTGAGCTTGGGGTGTCTGAGCACGCAGGCAGATGTTCCCATAGCTCCTGGCTGCCCCCGCATGCTCCGAGATGGGTTTCATAAGCTGCCTGTTGCAATTACGCTTCCATTTCCAATAGGTGCTATTTTAATTGGACCTTTCCCTGGGATGAGAGTGAAGGAAAAAGCAATTTGTGGCGCAGGACTTTGGCTCTGGCCCTGAACATACACAGAAGGATTCAATTTTCTCTCCCCTACCCCTCCTTCTCCTTTCTCCTCCTCTCCATCTCCTCCCTCCTGGCCCTTCCACTCCTCCTCTGCCATCCCCATCCCCTCCTCTTCATCCATGAGGGGCAGCAGAGTGTGATGGGGGTCTCACGGGCAGGGAAGAGACCCCAAGAATCTTGCTGGCAGCAAGGAAAACAAAAGCACTGCTACCAGCTCCTGCAGGCTCTCTCAGAAACACTGACAAGTACTGGAAAGCTGGCAATTAAGGGAAAAGACCCCAAGTTCCTACAGTCAGTCAGCGACTTCTGGCTTGTCTTTAGCCCATGCCTCCTCCAGAGGCCTCATCTTATGGCTCTGGGATATGGTTTCCTCTTGGATACCATATTATTTATTCCAATTTCAATCAATATTCATTAAGTGTGTACTGTGTGCCAGGAGGCAGGGTATGAAGGAGGGCAGAGTCATGAGCCTGTTCTCTGGCACCATGTCTGGCCCCAGCAAGCCCTCAACCCCAAGCCTGAGACCCAGGCACAGAGATACCCGTGCTTGTTTATTCCCTCCCCCAGCCCTGGAACCTCCCAGCTGAAGCCTCAGACATCACGGAGCGTCCCAACCATGCTCTGTCCTAGTCTTTAGAAACGGTGAGATAACAACTACTGAGCATCGTTAAGTCCCTATGATTGTTTATTCCAAACGTTAAGCTTTTTATCTTGTATTGGAGTATAGCCGATTAACAATGTTAAGTCTCACGTGAGCAGCAGAGGGGCTCAGCCACACACATACATGTATCCATCCTCCCCCTAACCCCTCTCCATCCACGCTGGCACGTAACACTGTGTAGAGTTCCACGTGCTATACAAAAGTCCCTTGATGGTTATCCATTTTGAATACAGCAGTGTTGTTTGCTCGTTTTTAAATCTTTATATATTTATTTGGCTGCACCAGGTCTTAGTTGCGGCATGCAGGATCTTCAGAACTAGATGTGCGATCTAGTTCTCTGCTCAGGGATCAAACCCGGGTTCCCTTTATTGAGAGCACAGACTCTTAGCCACTGGACCACCAGGGAAGTCTCTAAGCCCCTATGTTTTGTGGTGACACGTTATTCGAAACTAATGCAGGTGGGAGCTTGTGAATCACATTTGAACTCCAAGGCCCCGCTCCATGACTGGGTACATAGCGGGTGCCCAATGAGTGCTTACTGAATAAATGAATCCATGAACTTCAGCAGGCGACAATTCCAGTCTAACCTTTCAACCATCACTCCCACCTCTCCTACATCCTCTCCCGAGAGTTCTGCTGTTCCTGGGGAACCTACGCAGTCCCAAGCCTCCCCTGGATGACGTCAGAGCCCTGAACCGATAAACCCCACAGCCCACTGCAGCTCCAGCAGTCCTTTAAGCTACTCAGAGTTGGAGCTGCTGGTGCTTGCAGCCCAGAGCATCCTCATTGATCCACGTGATTGATCGTCCGGTCCTCACCACAGTTCTAAGAAGTAGGTCATCGTTACCACCCCCATTTGACACACAAGGACACTGAGGCTGAGAGAAAGAGAACATAAGCAAGTGATGGGTGTGGTGCACTTACTCGCTCAGTTGTGTCTGACTCTTTGCGACCCCATGGGTTGTAGACCATCAGGATTTTCTGTCCATGGGATTCTCCAGTCAAGAATACTGGAGTGGGATGTTAAAATGGTACAATACTAGGGTTGAGCTTTTCCGCACCCCCCCTTAAGTGAATATCCCAGGCCTTCTACATCTTTAGTTAATGGCTATTGCCTCCAAATAGATGATCTCAGAAAATTTGTTTCAAGGTGTTTTCTCGTTAAAGAAGGTGGCCATGGTTTCCCATTCCAGAATTCTGCTCTGGGGGATGCCTGCCACGGGTCTCCCAGGGCCTCCGTGCTGAGCGCCCTGAAAGAGGCCGCTCCCTGCCACAGCAGTGAAGGAGGGGAAGAAATGCTTTCCTAGACACTGACTGTGTGCCCACCCAGGCACACTGCCACAAGAACTCAGACAACATGAAGGAGCATTCAGGATTTTCTCTTTAGAAGTTCACAACCACATGGAGAGAGGTGTGAGGGTCGGCAATGATTACTCTCTGTTCCTATGGAGGTCCCAGCTCCCCAACCCGTTGCCCCATCCTCACACAGGCCCGGGTGTGAGAAACTCTTAGCAGAGCAGAGAAGTGATCAACTCAAGCTTTTACCAGATAAAAGTTTGATATCTGGGACTTCCCTGGTGGTCCAGTGGCTAAGACTCTGTGCTTCCAGTGCAGGGGGCTGGGTTTGATCCCTGGTCAGGAAATTGGATCCCTCACACCACAATTAAAGATCAAAGACCCCGTGTGCTGCAACTAAGACCTGGTGCAGCCAAAGACTTTTTTTAAAGTTTATCTAACACTACTACAGATTTTGGCTGATCATGATAAAGGCTAATTTTGGAAAGGGATAGAGGACTCAGAATCCCAAACTGAAAGCCTGAGTAAAGTGCTGAGGATCATGAATGAATGAATATCTATTTCCCAACTCTCTGACACAAACTGGGTGTCCAACATTTCAGTTCAATCCTGACACTAACTTCCAGATTTAACGTCAGACCCCACAGGTTAACGGTTCTGTCCCACAGCCTGCTCCCCACCTCAGATGCCAATTGCAATGGAGTGCCCAGGATACTGGCACTTCTATTCAGCTTGGCTGGAATGAATCACAGAACTTAGGAAAATTCTATACAGAATTTCTGCCACCCCCCCATCCACAGTTCCACCTCCCATGGTTTCAATTAACTCTGTTCAACCTCAGTCTAAAAACATTAAATGGAAAATTCCAGAAATAAACAACTCGTAAGTTTAAACTGCATACAAACAAACAAACCTGCCAGCAGGTGCCAGGAGGGGAGTTGGAGCCAGAGGACCTGCCCAAGCTGTCTTAGGTGAAAGAATATGGGCCACAGCTCTGGGTTGGAAGGGGGAAGAGGGGCAGCAGCACCTTCCTTAGGCACAGCCCACACCAAGCGACTGCCCACCCAGGACTCAGCTCCACTGCAGGCTTCTTGAGCCTCGGAGCAGCAACCACTTCTCAGATGGGCCCTGAGCAGACGCCCGAGAGCTGTGAGCCGAACAGGCAGCCCTCCCAGCAGCTCTCCCTCACTGCCTTTGACAGTCACGGGCTGACGGATGTTGCTGTTGTTGTTTAGTCACTGACAAGATCTCTGAGATCCCATGGAACACAGCCTGCCAGGCTCCTCTGTCCATGGGATTTTCCAGGCAAGAACACTGGAGTCGGTTGCCATGTCCTCCTCCAGGGGATCTTCCCAACCCAGGGATTGAACCCACGTCTCCTGCAGCGGCAACCCTTCAAATTCCCCATATCCAGGCTACAACCCAAGCCAGTTAAATCATAATGGACTGGGGTAAGACCCCCACACAGGTGTCTTTAAAAGGTCTGGAGAGGATTCCGACATGGAGCTAAAGTTGAGAGCCCACTGCCTNCAGAGCCCCCTCCAGAGCAGAGTACCCCAGAGCAGAGCCCCCCTCAAAGCAGAGCCCCTCTGGCCACCTGCTTTTTCCAGTGTTTGTGGGAGCGGCCGATTCATAACATTTTCACGCCTGCATTTTCTCTCTCTCCTTCTCTCCGTCCCGCCTCCTGTCCCCGAATCAAAACAGAAGGGAATTTCAGGTGCTGAGGGGTCTCACCAAGGAGAACCTGAGAGGTCAGGGGCACGTACCGAGTCTGGGAGCCCAAGGAGCTGTATGGCTCACGCCTCACTGCCATGCCAGCTGGGCAGAGTCTGCAGGGACCATGGCGGGGGCTACAGGTGTAGGCCCGCAGTGGGGTGTCAGGAGACCCGGGACCCCGAAGCGTAGCCCTTCCCTAAATTCCCAGGTAACCCCAAGCAAGCACCTTCTTGTCTCTGGGCCTCAGCTCCTGCCCAGAACCTCTGGCTGCTCTAACCAGGAGTCCCAGGGCGTTGTGTGTCAACCTCCGATGAAGGACAGAGAAAAGCAGGGACCCTGGGCCAAGCAGGCTTGAAACCCACCAGGACCCCCAGTGCCCCGCGCCGGTGCACGCACTCTGGCCGCGGTAATCGCTGGTGACAAGCAGGCAGACCCTGGGCTAGGCGATGCGGCTGGGGGAGGCGTCTGCAGCCAGACTTGACTACAGCCACTCTGAGGAAGGAGCTGCAAAGCTGCTAATTGGATTCGGCAAGTTGCTGAGTCATTGTCGGGCGAGATCAAGTCTCTCTGCGGAGACAGGAGGCCCGGCCTGTCAGCAGCTGAGAACGTCTCCTTCATGATGAAAAAAGGACAGGGGTGTGCAGAGCGGCACCTGGGAGGAGCTCTCACGGTTTACGAGGAGCAATTAAAATCTAGCAGGCCACAGTTAGAAAGCACCCACCACAACCTCATTTTGCCATTTGTCTTTTAATTAAATACATCCTGGGACTTAGCTTTAGTGCAGAGATTTCGATGGGGATGCGGTAGAAACCACGGAGCTGGAGCCCAATGTGCTGGCTGCCATGTCTTCTTGGAGGAGGAGGGTGGGGAGAAGCAGAAGTGTTCCGTGTGAGTCGCAGCTCGCCCCCTCCCGGGACCTCTGCACAGCAGAGCAGAGGAATCAGGCGAGCCTGACCTTTCACGAAACCACCTCTTTCCCAATAGGAGTGTGTGCGTGTGTGTGTGTGTGCGCGTGCGTGTGTGCATGCATGCGCACTCTGTCGTGTCTGACTCTTTGCAACCCCATGCACTGTAGCCCGCCAGGCTCCTCTGTCCATGGGATTCTCCAGGCAAGGATGCTGGGGTGGGTTGCCATGCCCCACTCCAGGGGATCTTCCCAACCCAGGGATGGAACCTACGTCTCCAACATCTCTTGCATTGGCGGGCGGGTTCTTTACCACTAGCGCCACTTGAAAAGCCCATTACTAGTGAACGGTCATCTCTTAAATGATCTTGTCTTCCTTCCAGGCAGGAAGAGGATGTCACCAAGAAGCCCCTCCAGGTGGGTACCCGTCAGCCAGCCCACAGCCCGCCAGCGCTCACAGAATCCTTGCCTTTCTCTTGCATCCTTCCTCCCATCTAAGGCCAAGCCCAGCATGACTATGGGGTTTCCCGTGCCTTCAAACTCTGGGGACCTTCCCTCTACATGCCCCATTCACAAATTTCTACTCCTTCCTCAGTTTCTGCTTGGAAGCTCCTGCCTTGAGAAGCTCCCCCTGCCATCCCTGTGCTGGTGGGTTGTGACACCATCACCTGTCTGTGCACGCCCCTCCAACGCCCCCAGAAGGCAGGGTTCCTTGCCTAGCACCGGGCTCCGGTATGACGCTTGGTCCAGAGCAGCGGCTCAGCAGACGCCTGCCGAATGGCAGACAGCAGACTCCCTTGGGGGGCGGGGCTGGGGGCCGGAGGCCTGCGGCTTCCTGACCACACCCCAGCCTCACCAGCCCAGTCAGGCTGCTGCTTCGAGGCCGAACACCCTCCCTGAAGACCCGGGCCTGGGTCAGTGCTCTCCGCACAGAGCTTTGGTTTGAAAACATTAAGAGCGCCCGGCCACCCACCTTCCTTGGCCGAGGACTCCGAGTGGCCGGAGCTCGTGACCAGGTCCCAGAAAGCCGCCTTCTGGAATCTCACCAAGTGTGCGCGGATGGCCGGTGGGCAGACAAGGACCCACGTGGTCAAACAGAACCTGGATACCGCTGGTGTGGAAGACGAGTGTGTGCATGCGTGTGCATGCGTGTGTGGGTGTGTGTGTTTCCTCGGTGGTGCCATTGTCTCTGTTTGCAAGAGTGGGCCTGACTTCCGGAAGAAAGCCTGCTCGGCTCTGGGCTGCCCTCCACAGTGAGACAGCTACCTGCTGGCTGCCTGGGAGTTTAAATAGGAAATATTACAGATTACCTAGTAATTAAAATAATGAAAGGACTCATCAGAGCTGAAAGACATTTTTTTTTGTTTTTTGTCTTTTCAAACTGAAGACTAAGTAAGGGTTAACGTCTGAACCGGAGACACACATCCTGACGGATCCGCTCCTAATTGCAGGGCAGGCCAGCTGGAGCCTGGGCCACATCACAGGCTTCGGGGCTCCTTTCAAGGGCGAGCCGCTCCCAGGGTTCCCCTCTGACTCCACCACACAGGGTCACAGAGGGCTCCCTTTGGTATAAAAGACCCCTTGATTTATTTCTCCTCTTACGGCAGCGATGGACAGTCTGTGCTTTCTTCAAACAGGTCTTTTTATTCCACTGTCTTTGAGAAAAGCTAATAAAGAATCAATTACAAGAGAAACACACAAATAGAAACTGGTATTTATCTAGGCAGGATGTCTGCTGAAAAGTAAAAGAGACCATTAAACCACAGGCACACACAGTGAAGCATGTCTACATAAGATCTCCTACTGCAGACGTGAGCACCCCCGGCTCTCAAAGGAAAGGCTCGTCCCTTCCCGACGGAAGGCAAAAGGGCTTGGGCTGAGGCTGCGGGTGGGGAGCAGTCATCTGACGGCCCCAAGAGCCCTGGACCCACTCCTAACTTAGGATTTCCAGGAAATCATTGGGGAGGCCATTTTTCCTCCTAAGAATTTGGCATCACATGAGCTCGAAAGTAGAACAGGGCTAATAATAACTTCATCATCAGTGTAGCCCTGATTCAGAACTTTGTTTTATTATTTTTTTTAACGGCTCTGTTCTAGGATACCATCTTGTGGGTCTATTTGTGGGTGTTAATTGTGGCATAAACGTTACGGATCATGACATAAACACCACTGCTTTCCCTGAAGAGTGCCAGATGCTGCAGATGAAGGTACCGGAGTGACAGGCCAGGGAGAAGGACCAAGATCACTGTGCCCAGCTCTTTGCCGCCAGCACTTGAAGCCAAAAGAAGGGGCAGCGGAGGATGAGGTTGCTGGATGGCATCACCACCACGGTGGGCATGAACCTGAGCCAACTCCGGGAGCGCGAAGGACAGAGGAGCCTGGCATGCTGCAGTCCCTGGGGTTGCAGAAAGTCAGACACAACCTAGTGGCTGAACACCATCACCACCGCCAACATTTAATGACCAGATCCAGACAGATCTTGACCGGGATGGCTTCTTTACGACTACTCATCATACTGTACGCTTGTGCTGGCACTCATCTGCACGTGTGCTGTATTCAGTAATAAAAAGGTGAAGTGTTTTCATGTGCTGCNCCCACCAGGCTCCTCTGTCCATGGGATTCTCCAGACAAGAATACTGGAGTGGGTTGCCATTTCCTTTTCAGAGACAATAAGGATGGCATTTTAAAGGTCAAGCTAGCTTGTTTTTATATCCCCTACAGGCTATGCTTCTGATATGGACTTCCATGTGTCTCAAATTAAATTGAAGTGCTTGTGGATAGTTGGCTTAGAGAAGAAACAGTAATATAATGGCTGTTTATAGACTATTTGAAACATGCCGTGGAGTGTAGCTCCAGGGGACAGATCCTAGATGGATGGTGAAAGGTGGAGGTGAGGCAGAATTTTATTCCATAGAAGGAAGACCTTTCTAACAGTTAAAGATGTTTAAAGTCATTAAGGGCTACTTTGTAAGGTAATGACTGGATGGCTTCCTGCATTAAAAACTGACACACGCAGTCAAATCCCAAGATGAAGGGGGTACAGTTTAATACGAAAATTTGATTTTTCATGAAATGACACTGATGTTTAAAATCCATCATATGGTTTTTAAAAATACTAATGTTTTTTTGTGGATTTAAAGTATGATTTGCTTTGCAAATATTCACCTCAGAGTTCCTGCCTGACACATCTTTTCACAAAGTAAGGTCTGGTTGCAGCTGATTGAGCCTGGATTCAGTGGCATATTGTATTTGAGTCACTCATGACCGAAGCAGCTGACGTCTGTCCCAGTTTCTAGAGCAGTGTGTCTGTAAAAATCCTCCATGTGTCACATCAGCTTCCCTTCTCTTTAGCAAGCAGGGTGGAAGCAGTGCAGAGAGGCCATGGAAGCTCATGGAAGCATCATCTTCAATACAAGCCCAGTTCTGAGAGAGCTCAATTCCAGCCAATACTGATCAACTGTGGCCACATTCACTTTTTTTCTATTTGGACCTCCCTCTATTACACAGTATGCTTCAGACTAGGGAGCAGGATTTTCAGAAAGACTCTGGGAAAATTCCAAGTGTATTATAGAGCTTTGAACAGTTAGTTTCTGCATGGTTCACTGCTTCAGAAAGTTAATGGGCTGGAGNGACCTCCCTCTATTACACAGTATGCTTCAGACTAGGGAGCAGGATTTTCAGAAAGACTCTGGGAAAATTCCAAGTGTATTATAGAGCTTTGAACAGTTAGTTTCTGCATGGTTCACTGCTTCAGAAAGTTAATGGGCTGGAGGTCCCGACACATCTTGATATACATTCCTTCTAAGGCTTTAAAGTAAGGGTTGTGGTTGAGGGGCCCGATAAACAACACCACTCTTCATTATGTGAATTATTGACAAATCCACTCGAGTATTCTTGCCCAGAGAGTCCCATGGACAGAGGAGCCTTGTGGGCTACAGTCCATAGGGTTGCATAGAGTCAGACGCTGCTGAAATGACTTAGCATGCACACACACATACAAGACAATGAGTAAGGCAGAGTTTGGGGGATGTGGTGTCAGTCTTCAGGCAAGTGAACGTTATAATGATCTATACTGCAAAATTGACCACAGCACTCCAGACACCAGCAGGGCTTCCTCTATGGGCAGAGCAGAAGGGGTGATTCCTTTGAGTATCTAGTTCCCAGAAAGAAAAGGAGGAAGCACCTGGCCTCTGTATGCTTCTCCTTCTAAACTCACCCACTGGACTGCATGTCCCCAACGAGGAGTCAGGAACAGGTAAAGAGTGGCCAGGAGTGACACATGAATGGATATTCCTCCTCATTAAGGGAGCTATTACAAGGGCAAAGAAACTTTCTCCTCCAGAAATAAGCTGTCAAATCTACAGCACACGTGCATGCTCAGTAGGTCAATCGTGTCTGACTCTTGGCAACCCCATGGTCTATAGCCTGCCAGGCTCCTCTGTCCATAGGGTTTTCTAGGCAAGAATACTGGAGTGGGTTGCCATGCCCTCCTCCAAGGGATCCTCCCAATGCAGGATTGAACCATATCTCTTGCATCTCCTGCTTTGGCAGGCGGATTCATTACCACTGAGTCATCTGGGAAGCACTTGCCGCTATCATTACTATGTAATTTATAACATTTCCATCACCCCCCACCAAAGAATTCCCGCTCCACTGTTCCTTTCATTCCCTACTCCTCACCTGCCCCATCCCTCAGGGATGTCACAGCCAAGGTCTCTGCGGTTTCCTTGGGCTTTCCCTCATGGTTTCAGGATGGTTGTCGTAGCTCCAGACATTCTGCTCACCATATAGTCAGGAGGAGAGGATACAAAGATGGACCCCTGGCTGAGTCAGCCCTTGTCAATGAGCTTTCTTGAAAGCTTCAGCTGATGTCTCAGCTTACACCTCATGGGCCCCCCCTCTTAGAAGGAAGATTGGGAAATGCAGAAGAGTGTGTTGCTGCTCCAAAGTAACATAAAAATTCTGTTAGAAAACAAGGGGAAAGTGGATTTTGTATAGGCAGCTAACAGTGTCTGCCACAGATATTCATATATTAATTGCATTTAACATCATAGTCATTACATTTAACAGCATAGTAATTACATTTGGTATTATTTTTCAAGTCTTGATGCAAAAGGATATATTTCAGAAAGCCTTTGATCTCCATGGTCTCAGTCAACCTGAATTTCTGTTAAGTACATATTGAATCTTTCATATATGATTTATCTCAGTCTTATGTTTTTTCAGTTGAATCACTGCTTAAAGCAATGGATAACACTTGTATTATCTACCCAATTTGTCAAGCAGTATGAACTTAGCCTACAATTAATTCTCTTAAATGCAAAGGACAGTCCTTTAGTTCTATTGTATTAAGATTTTTTAAATAAATGTGTGTGTGCCCTTACCATTCATGGTTACAAATACAGTCACCATATCCTACTCTAGTCTCCTAGTCCCGAGGCCTCTTAAGTTCTATAAGACAACTAATTAATTAAAACATTTCTTTTTTAAATTTTTGTGGTCCTTAAGCTGTTATTTATAAGCAACATACTCATATTACTATTTCTTGATTTGTCAACTTAAGCATTAGTTAGTGATTTTTTTGCTACCCTTTATAGTATATACTATATAAATACACAGACACATACACCAATCACTCTATATTATCCTTTAGATAAAGTAGTAAAGTTATACTAGAATCAATACAGAATTCTTATAATTTTTTTCTAGCATCAAGTGCAGTAAATTTATCATCATCACTTTAATGAAATTTAAATTCTAATCAATATAGTTGCATGTATATTTGCAATGTTAATAATAAGCTATTACAGGACAATGAAACATTTCACTTAAATATTTATCAGCTGGTTGTTCTATCATTCAACAACTATGTTGTTTTCATTTATTCAATAGCTATGTGCAAAGGTCTGGTCTAGATGTTGGGGACACAGTGGTGAATGAGACAGAGAAAATTCGGCCCAAATATAACTGACAGTGTAGACAGGAAGTTTAAAAAAGTAAACAAATCCATAATAATATCATGGTTATTGGTGTTATGCATATCCCAGAAACATACAGGGGTGCACTGCTGTTTTAGAGAGATTGGTTAGGGAATATTTCTCTGTGGAGATGACGTTGATGCAGAGACATGAACGATGAGAAGGAGCCAGTTATGAGGAGAGCCGAGGGAAGACCATTTCAGGCAGAGGGAACAGTAAATGCAAAGGCTCTGAGGCAGGAATACACTTGGCATTTTGAGGGGCACAAAGAAGAAAAATTTGGCTGGAATGGAATGAGCAAAGGAGAGGCCTAAGAGATGAGACGGAGATTAGAAAGGCACCTGGAGGCTGTGGTAACCAGACTATATTTGAGTGTAATGGGAAGCCACCAGCGAGTTTTAAGGTGTGGAAGCAGTGATTTCACTTAAGGAAAGAAAACCACTGTGGCTGCTTTATGGAGACTAGACTGTAGGAGGGCAGAGCTAGACGGAAAGAGACTAGTGAAGGGGGCCATTACTGTGGCTCAGTTGAGAGATTAGGATAACTAGGACCAGGCTGTAAAGACATTATTATCCGTTTTTCTAGAAGTAGTCGAAACAGAAACTATTTTTTTAGCAAGTCTTAAACGAAATTTGAGGCTAGAAATAATTGGTAAAATGAGTGCAATGACATGGTTTTGAATATTTGACCATGTATGGTATCCGAATAACCCATGTTCTTGATTTTGGGACTTGGCACATGTTCTTCCGTTTGTAATGTTATTCCATTCTCATCATACTAAATTTTGCTCATCATCCAAGTCTCAGTTCTAAACATATTTTCAATAAGCCTTCCCTGAAATCACCCAAGGACTGTCATTTGTTTGTCCTATGAACTCCCACTTGCATCCTGATTTATGCATTTTACAACTCGTAATTATTCTGTTTTATTTATTTAAAAATGTCCCTCACTTTTATTGAAATATAGTTGATAGTCCTGTATACGTTTTTGGGGGCTTCCCAGGTAGTTCAGTGGTAAAGAATCCGCCTGCCAATGCAGGTGACAGAGGTTTGATCCCTGGGTCAGGAAGATCCCCTGGAGAAGGAAATGGCAGCCCACTCCACTATTCTGACCTGGGAAATCCCATGGACAGAAGAGCCTGGCATGCCACAGGCCATGGAGCTGAAAAGAGTCGGACATGATTTAGAGACTAAACAACGACAACTGTATAAGTTTAAGGTACGCATCATAATGATGTGACATATACATCATGAAATTATTATAGTAAGTTTAGTAGTGAATATCATCATCTCATATAGGCGCAAAATTAAATGAAAAAGATTTTTTTCCTTGTGATGCGAACTCTAGGGATTTACTCTCTTAATGACTTTCATATGTTAATTATATTTATCATGTATATTATCTCTCTAGTACTTAATGATTTTATAACTGAAATTTTGGATCTGTTGTGGTCTACAATTTAATTGCCATTTTGTCTGTCTTCCCCACTAGTAAGCTCCTAGATGCCAGGGACTATCTTATTTACTCTCTCATTCTCTGCATTTAGAATTAGACAATTAATGAATATTTGTTAAGTAGATAAATATAATGTCTAATAGTGTGCATGTTATGAGTTACTGAATTCTTACATTATTTGTGTGAAAAGACTATTTCATTAACAGACTAGAGTAGGTAATTTCCTTCACCTTGCGCTGTGTTGGATACTTCTTAGAAAAATTCCTCAAACCCTGTCACCTTAAGAAAATGGCCTTCTTGTCTTCTGTTTACAGATAGCTGGTGGAAAGGCTGCTGGGGGTTCGTAAATGTTGAAAGGATGTCGCTCTTCACCAGGAGTCAGGGTGGGATGGGATGGGGCTTGGGAATGGGCAGCTTGCTGTTACTCCCTTTCTGGCAGCTCCTGTGTTTCTGGCAGTAAGAGGTTAAGGGTGGAGTGAGCAACCCAAGTGATAGATTATGCCTGCTCTGCTCCAACACCAAGTCCAGTTAGAGTACAGCGCAGGTATTTCTTGCCTTTTCTTTGTCTGTAGTTTCTTTCATGTGTTGCTGAATTGTGAGGTAGCTGAAGCAATATTGATATGCAGGTATATGATTTATTACCAACATGAATTTGAACAACATTATTGGGGAACTCATCAGATCTGCAGTACTCTGCAAGGTTGAAGTTTTCCCCTTTGTGATACTATTCCTTACCTGCAATATAAATCCTTTTCAAGCCTTTCCCAGACCTTCCTTTAAGGTGGAGCTATGAAAGTGAAAGAGGAGAGTGAAAAAGTTGACTTAAAGCTCAACATTCAGAAAACGAACATCATGGCATCTGGTCCCATCACTTCATGGGAAATAGATGGGGAAACAGTGGAAACAGTGTCAGACTTTATTTTTGGGGGCTCCAAAATCACTGCAGATGGTGACTGCAGCCATAAAATTGAAAGACACTAACTCCTTGGAAGGAAAGTTATGACAAACCTAGATAGCATATTCAAAAGCAGAGACATTACTTTGCCGACTAAGGTCCATCTAGTCAAGCCTATGGTTTTTCCAGTAATCATGTATGGATGTTGAGAGTNAAATTGAAAGACACTAACTCCTTGGAAGGAAAGTTATGACAAACCTAGATAGCATATTCAAAAGCAGAGACATTACTTTGCCGACTAAGGTCCATCTAGTCAAGCCTATGGTTTTTCCAGTAATCATGTATGGATGTTGAGAGTTGGACCGTGAAGAAAGCTGAGCACCGAAGAATTGATGCTTTTGAACTGTAGTGTTGGAGAAAACTCTTGAGAGTCCCTTGGACTGCAAGGCGATACAACTAGTTCATTCTGAAGGAGATCAGCCCTGGGATTTCTTTGGAAGGAATGATGCTAAAGCTGAAACTCCAGTACTTTGGCCACCTCATGCGAAGAGTTGACTCATTGGAAAAGACTCTAATGCTGGGAGGGATTAGGGGCAGGAGGAGAAGGGGACGACAGAGGATGAGATGGCTGGATGACATCACGGACTCGATGGACGTGAGTCTGAGTGAACTCTGGGAGTTGGTGATGGACAGAGAGGCCTGGCGTGCTGCGATTCATGGGGTCACAAAGAGTCGGACACAACTGAGCGACTGAACTGAACTGAACCTATAAACTGTAGTGGGCAGAGGAATTACCTGGAGAGCATGTTAAAATTGGATTCCTGGATGCAACCTGTTTCTGTTTCTTTAGTTCTGGGGAGGAGCCTGAGAAAGGGATTTTTCTAAAAATCGTCTCAGGTGATGCTTTTGCCTCTGGTTCCTGTACCACTGTTTGGGTAGGAAAGAGCTGGACGGTGTTTCCAGTTTCTGTCTGCTTTACTTGCGTGTGCTGTCTTTCCTTAGTGCTAACATTATCTGGGACTGTTCACTGTTGAGAAACTCAGAAGGGATATGCAGAATATGCCTGGACCCAAACCTTCAACTCTGCTCAGTCAGCATCTTCCGGGGTCCCCTCTCTCTTAGGATACAATGACTGCATGCTTCTCCACAGTTCTGCCTGTTTTGTTTCTCTCTTTCACATGGTCTGGTTGACCAGAAGTTTCTCTTGAGTTTTTTACCCATTCCTTTTAAATATATCTACTAACTTGTGTCTTTCCCTCCATCTGTAAAATAGATTGCCTTTCTGATTCTCCTTCAAATCCGTATTCCTCACTCATCATTCTTCCACATTTTGTAGGTTTCTTTCAAAGTCTTTTTTATAGCCCCATAAATATTTCATTTGTGATACTACCCAGTCTTTTTTTTCATGTTCATCTGGTACCACAGTACACCCCTCAGGAAACAAATAATACTGCTTGTTATAAATTTGCTTACAAAACTATATAAAATTATCTAAGCCACTGATCTCATCTTCTGTATCATTTTAACCAGGCTCAATTGCTTTTTGGAAAAGCAATTGACCTCTCTGCAATGAATTTGATCTATCCCCTGTGATTTTGCCAATATTTTTCCTAATTTTTAATAATTGAGGTATGACTTACATTCAGTAAGATTTACCCTTTTTAGTATACAGTGGAATGAATGATCATAGATTCATAAGTCATGTAAGTACCATCAGCACAGCTGAGACATAAAACAGTCCAATCGCCCCCTAAAGTCCCCTCGTGCTCCTTTCTGGCACCCCTCTTCCCCTCACTCCCGGCCCTTGGCAAACACAGATCAGTGTCCTGTCTCTGTAGTTTTGTCTTTCCCAGAATGTGGAATTAAAATAGAAATGTTTTATTACATTTAAACTTGAATTTAGTCCTTGCATTTAAAGAAGTCATTCTAAAAGCTGAGGGTGGGTGAATTTTATGCCAGCATACTCAACTCTTCTTGTAGTAATTATTTTGTTTTATTTAGCATTTTAATAGAATGATATGTAGTTTGGCATTTCATTGTACTTTGGTTTGAGAACATTGTTCTTTTTCTCCAAAACAGTCTTCCTCTTCTCTTTTTGTTTTAAAAGGAAAGAATTTTTTAAAAAAGCACTTTCTGAAGGCATTCAGATATTAAAAGTTTTGTTTATTTCACTTACTTACTGTTTAATAAACTAGAGAGCTAAGTCAGGAAATATGTAAGTTTTTTAAAGGTAGACAAACTAACATTTCTTTTCATCTTTCTTTCAAACAGGTGTTTGCTTCAGGATGGTAAGTCAGTACAATCTGTTTATTATCTTCTGCCATCTCTGCCTTCCCTTCACTGTTATTTCTAGTTACAGAGACAGAGCAGTTATCTATATACTTAGTTCTAATCTTGTCCTTGACAGCAAATAAAGAAATATTTGTATTTCTTTCAAATTACTGGCTGAGATTTTTATGAAGACTGTCTTTTAAAAGCAGTCTATTTAAAAATAGACTAGTTACAGACTAGCAGTCCATTACAGCCTTCCTAGTTTTTCATTAATATTTCTGTGAATTTCAAAAGTACCTCTCTGGGGGTGATCAAGTTAAACATTTTGGTTATATATGCTTAATGCTGAAGTGACTGAGCAAACACACACACATGTTTAATACAAAGTGTGGGATCTTCCATTGTCCTGGATGGAAGAATCTCTCCAAACAAGGATACACATCTTGAAATGCACAATGAGAAATGCCCATGTTGAATAAGAAACTGACTCCTAGGTGAGAGAAATAGTCGCTCATTTGTGTCCGACTCTTTGTGACCCCACACTTTGAGCCCACCAGGCTCCTTTGTCTGTGGAATTCTCCAGGCAAGAATACTGGAGTGGGTAGCCATTCCCTTCTTCAGGGGATCTTCCTGACCCAGGGGTAGAACCTGAGTCTCCCGCTGGAGACTCTTTACTGTCTGAGCCACCAGGGAAGCCCCTAGGTTTTAAAAGTTAAAACCCCTTGTTGCCTTTTAAATATTTATTTTAAAATATCTACTTGTTTTAAAATACTTTAAGAATATCTGGTACCCCTTTCCTAAAAGTTAAAGGTGGCATGTATTCTCACTTACTGCTTAAGCTGAGAGTCACTAGCTAGGTCCCAATTCCTAACCTCTGAGAGTTTGAACAGGTTGCCATAAGTTGAGTCTCCGTATTTTGAAATAGACCCTCCCCTAGAATTCAGATTGTTTCCTTTTTCTTTATTCTTTGGGAAGACTTATTTTTAGAACCAGCCCTTAAGCAATCCTAGCTGTAATTATCTTGGTTCGTATTGCTTCATTTAGTTGGGCATACAGAGTGCACAGCTCTTGGTCACCCTGGCCTCCGAATAGGAGAAAAGCATGTTTCTAAAAAGTGATAGTAGACTGGTTCCACAGAATTTTGTTGTGACGTAGTTAAAGTAATTCAAAATCAAAATGTTTCTGTGTTTTCATGTGCCAGTAGTATAACTAAATTTAGAATTGGGAAAAAGAATTTTAAAAAAGAATGATTGGAGAAATAAATTTACTCATAGACAATTATAATATTTCTGGCAAGTACAGAGTCAAGAGAAAACATTGGAATCTTCTCTTTCAGTACTTTGTATTGATTGTAACTAGATATTTTCCCTCAGTGATTGAGTATCTTGGAGTGATCATCGTTTGGAACCCAGATTGACAGTGTAGTTTAGCATTAGGAGATTGTGAGGGCAATGCAACTGAGTTTTATGGATTCCAAAAGAATCATGGATATTGTTTTCTGAAATAATTCCCACCATCAGTTTATTTTCTCACAACGTGCTTGTCTTTACTGAATGTGGAATTTAGCAAAACAAAACAAAACCCATTTAAATGAAGGTTCTTGTAAATGTAGGTATTACCAGAGGTTAGCTACACAGTTTTTGGCATAGACTGTATTTTAGAAAAAAAATAATCAGCTTTCTTTGTGTCCATACTTCTTTGAAAGTTAGGATCAAATGTGACGCTGGACTTTGTCTCTCTTATTTTCTCCTGAAACCAGTACACTGAAGATGAGGCTAGGAAAATTGGAGTGGTTGGCTGGGTGAAGAATACCAGCAAAGGCACTGTGACAGGTCAAGTGCAAGGCCCTGAAGAGAAAGTCAATTCCATGTAAGTAATAAGACTAGTAACACACTCGTGTGATTTATGAACTTATTTCAGTGTTTGGTTGGACAATGAGAATAGAATTGATGGACCAGTTTTCATTTGTAGACTATCACTAAACTAACATGTTTTGATGCAGACCAGCAAAGAAATTCTTAAAGTTGAGAGTGGAATTTCTACTTTCAGGAATGAATTTCCCACTTGGGCAGACCCTCAGAAAGAATTTTTGCGTCATTCTCCAATCTGTATGAACTGTGTTCTGTCAGTCTCCCGTCATATAAGGGAGACATTCAGGGCCAAGTATTTTTCATCTTAAGTGGTTGTGACAAACAGGAGCACAGTGCTTCAGAATGGTTCTTGAAGTTCTTAAAGAACCTGCAAGGCAAAAAGATTGGCATTTCCTTTATATTGTTTAATTATCTTATTTGTCTAATTGTAATTTTATTTGTACTATCAATTAAAGTTATGTGTGATGAGCTGTATAGTTACTATATAGTAAGAGTCCTTGCAGTGCAAAGGACATCAGATTCAGTCACAGAGGAAAAGTGTCTTGTGCACACAATGCCATTTTCAGAGACCTTATCTTTTCAGTTACCTGATTTCCACTGCTCTTTGTAGTATAGCTCCTATTTATTGAGCATTTGCAACATTTTAGGTAATATGCTAAATACTTTACATGGATTATCTCATTTAATCTACACAATAGATCTTATGAGATAGGTACTCATTAATACCCAATTTATTTTATTTTGTTGTTTGCAATTTATTTTTGTTTTCTTTACATAATGTTTTCAAATTTCAAAAGCAATACTTTTTTGCTTGTTGTAGTAAATGAAGTAATAAAATGCAGAGAGGTATAAAAGCAAAGCTAGTAATCGCCCCCTCCCCTCTACTTCCCTCCTTTTTATGTAACCTGGGCCAGTGACTTTGTGAATCCTTTCTGAAGCTTTCTTTTTCACTTAAAATATTTAATTGTACATTTATAATTAGAGTTTTGCTTGTTTTTACTGAAATAGGAAGCTTTATGAATATTTTTCTGTTACTACTTTTTTTTAACTTTATGGACGTTCAACAATCAGGAAATATATAACTACCAACTCCTTATTTTTTCCAGTTTCTTTATATATAAGTACATATTTGCATTTGTGCTTAAACTATACCTCAATTTGAAGAGTGGTGTCCAAAGTTCAATTTGATAACATGTGGGATAATATTTAATGGAAAAAATTATATTTTTCAGTAGTCACAAAATGCACAAATGAGAAGACTATGATACTTACATGATGTTATTGTTATTTATTTGCTAAGTTGTGTCCAACTCTTTGTGACCATTTGGACTGTAGCCTGCCAGCCTCCTCTGTCCATGAGAGTTCCCAGGCAGGAATACTGGAGTGGGTTGCCATTTTCTTCTTCATGGGATCTTCCCAATCCAGGGATCAAACCCACATCATTAGCAGACAGATTCTTTATAAACACTGACATGCAGAACTAATATTTTTTTTTAGTTCAATGAATTAGAAAATGCTAGATGACTGTGAGATAATTTGAGAATGGGGACCATGTGGAGGATGGACACATGCCAATCATGATGTATCCTAATCCACGTTGTAGCAAGTTTTTCATTTCCTTCCTTAATATCAGTGTAATCATAGCATATATTCTGCCCAGTTTTCCTTTTCAGCCCCAGAAACCCTTCTTCCTCACCACACTGTCAATCATCTCTGTTAGCAATTTGTGTGTTTCCTTCCATGTTTGTCTCCAAATTCACATTCACACAACACATGTGTGTGCACACACACACACAAACACATTCAAGTACACATATGTTTTGGAGTTTTGTTCAATGTTTACTTTTTAAAAATGGGATCATGGTGTATCCACCTCTATTCATCTTGCCTTTATCATTTAAAAATACATCCAGGAGAATCCCTCCAAGTCAAAGATATACCACTAATTCATTCTTTTTAATGTCTGCTTAATATTCCACAGTATAAATCTATTGTTATCTATTACCTTACAGTGCAAACTCATTTTGTTACTTTTTATTTTTTTCTGCAGTAAGAACAATGCTGTAATAAACATATTATTTGTGATTTTGTTTCTGTGGGATCGATTTCCAGGAGTGTGATTTGTTGGTTGAAATGTCAATGTACTTTTAATTTAAAAATATTTGCCCAACTGCTTTTCAACAGCTGTAAACAAATTTTTTTCTCTTTATCCTGTTGACGGTTGTTGCTCTCTCATTTTTCTTTCACCTGATTGGGTGTAGAGAAATGTATATATATATATATATATATATATATATATNCAATGTACTTTTAATTTAAAAATATTTGCCCAACTGCTTTTCAACAGCTGTAAACAAATTTTTTTCTCTTTATCCTGTTGACGGTTGTTGCTCTCTCATTTTTCTTTCACCTGATTGGGTGTAGAGAAATGTATATATATATATATATATATATATATACATATGTATATATTTTACTGTAATTTGCACTTCTCTAATTGCTAGTTAGTTGGAGCATCTTCATGCAGTGTGGATTTGTTCTCATACATTCCATTTTTGCATCTTTTACCAATTTTCCCACTGGATTGTTTGTCTCTTGCCAGTTTATAAGAGCACTTTGTATATTGGTGATGACTATTAACTCATTACCGGTTACCTCTTTTTCAAGTATTTTCCCAAATCTATCATTTGCCTATGAGTTTTGTTTATAAAAGCTTTTGTCACATAAATTGTGTTTCATTTTTGTAAACTAAAATATGGCTGTCTTTTCTTTCTGGCTTAGAAAACAGATTGTAAGTGTTGTTTCCTAGCTTTCCTTTTAATTTTTTAATGGCTGTATTTATTATACTAGGCATCTATTCCATCTGGAATTTGTTTTTTATTTATAAGAGTGAAGACTGTTTTCTACCAGATGGCTTGCCAGTTGTGCCAGCACCATTTATTAAATAGTCACTCTTTCCCCATTGACTTGAAATACATTTTTGTCATTTATTAAAATCTCGTGTAAACTGGATTTTTTTCTGGGTGTTCTGTTCTGGTCCCCTGACTGATATATCTCGTTGTTGTGGTTGTTGTTCAGTCGCTCAGTCGTGCCTGACTCTTTGTGACCCCATGGACTGCACTACTCCAGCCTTCCCTATCCTTTACTATCTCCATGAGTTTGGTCAAGCTCATGTCCATTGAGTCAGTGATCCCATCCAACCATCTCATCTTTTGTCACCCCATTTCCCCTCTACCCTCAATCTTTCCCAGCATCAAGTTCTTTTCCAGTGAGTCAGCTCTTTGTATCAGGTGACCAAGTAGATACACCAAGCTTAATGTATCTATTCTTATACTAATATTCCATATTGATTTAATTACAGTGACTTTATAGTATAATTTCTTTCATTATTCTTTTTCATTCTTTTTTTTTTTGCTTTCTTGGGCATTTATTTTTCTCTCTAAACTTTAAGATACTTTTATCCATTTAATTAGAATAGGTTTTTGTAAAAAAAACTTAATTGTCTTAACAAATATTTTTTGAATAAAACTTTATTTTTTAAAACAGTTTTAGATTTACAGAAAAATTGTGAAGATAGTACAGAGGGTTTCTATGTACTCCTCACATTTNATCCATTTAATTAGAATAGGTTTTTGTAAAAAAAACTTAATTGTCTTAACAAATATTTTTTGAATAAAACTTTATTTTTTAAAACAGTTTTAGATTTACAGAAAAATTGTGAAGATAGTACAGAGGGTTTCTATGTACTCCTCACATTTTCCCCATTTACATTTTATATTAGTATGATACATATATTACAGTTAATGAGCCAGTACTGATGCACTGGTATTAAGTAGAGCCAATAGTGTATTCTAATTTCCTCAGCTTTTATAATACCTAATGTCTCTTTCCTCTTTTAGGAGCCCATATCTTACTTGCTTTTTAATTGCACATTTTTTATGATACTAAGAGAATTGATATTAACTCTTTCCATCTAAGAATATGGATATCTACCTATGGCTGATTCATGTTGATGTTTGGCAGAAACCAACACAATGTTTTAGAGTAACTATCTTTCAATTAAAAAGAAATAAATTAAAAAAACAAATTTAATTGTATATAAAAAAGAATATAGATATCTTTTCATTTGCTCAGATTTTAAAATTTATCCTTCAGTGTGATTTTATGCTTTCCTTACAGAGTTTATTCCTCTTTGTCTAAGTCAGTTTAGGCTGCTATAACAAAGCATCTAGACTGGGTGGTTTATAAACAACAGAAATTGAGATCTCAGAGTCAGGGAGGCTAGAAGTGCAAGATCAGGGTATAAGCATGGTCGGCTTCTGGTGAGAGCCCTTTTCTGGGTTGCAGATAGTTGATTTTTCACTGTTTCCTTCCAATGGCACAAAGAAAGCTAGTTAACTCTCTGGCCTGTTCTTATCAGGACATTAATCTAATTTATTCGGGTTCTATCCTCATGACCTAATTACCTCTCAAAGGCCCCACCTCCAGTAACTGTCACACTGGAAATGACGTTATTAACCTGTGAATTGGGGAGGATACATTCAGTCTATAACAATATTGTATTGCTTTTTTCATTATTGTACATGGAATATTTTTCCCATTTTTGTTCCTGGGTGTTTATGCCAGAATAAGAAAAGCCTAATGATGTTTGTAAATTTATTTTGTATCATAGAGTTACCTTATCAAATATTCTTGTTAATTATACCAGATATGACTGTTTGCTTTTTTTTTTTTTTGTAAACTATAGTCTATTGGATTTCCTAAGTATACAATTCTATAATTAGCAAAAAATAGTGTATCTTTTTTACCAGTGTTTATTTCATTTGCTAGACATCCTCATGACAGTGTTGAATAATAATAGCCATAGCAAGCATTCCTGTCTGATTTCTGAATTTATTCAAAATGGTTTTCTTTTTTCACTAAGTATATTGATGTGTGCTGTTGATTTTTGGTAAATATACTTCATTACATTGACTTTCACTTTTGTATTCCTTGAATGAAGCTCTGGTTGGTCATATTGTGTTATTGTCTTGAGTCATTCCTAAATACTGCTTCCCAATGTTTTATTTAGAAATTTTTCATCTGTAACTTAAAAAGTAAGATTATAGTTTCCCTTTTTTGGTGTAGGGTGGTTACTATATCAAGTTTTGGTGTTAAAAATTTTGCTGACTCATGAAATGTAGTGTTTCCCTTTTCATTGATTCTGAGATAATTTAAATAATGCNTCTGTAACTTAAAAAGTAAGATTATAGTTTCCCTTTTTTGGTGTAGGGTGGTTACTATATCAAGTTTTGGTGTTAAAAATTTTGCTGACTCATGAAATGTAGTGTTTCCCTTTTCATTGATTCTGAGATAATTTAAATAATGCGGAATTACTGTTCTTAGGTTAGCTGAAATCACTCAGTCTTAGTGCCTTCTTAATGACAGGCCTTTCCAATCTCATCTATTGTAGTTGGTGTATTTGGGTTTGCAGCAGCATATTATAAATGAATATAAAAGATATTCATTTATATCTTGCTAGAGAACTATCCAGTTGTCCTAGGGTTTCAAGTTTGTGGTCATAGATTTTATAATTTTAAAAATCTCTTTTGTAGCTGTGTTTATATCTCCTTTGAAAATTCCTAATCTTGTAAAGTTTTATTCTCTCCTCATTTTTCTTTGGGCTTCCCTGATAGCTCAGTTGATAAAGAATCCACCTGCAATGCAGGAGACCCTGGTTCGATTAGTAGGTTGAGAAGATCCTCTGGAGAAGGGAAAGCCTACCCACTCCAGTATTCTCGCCTAGAGAATTCCATGGAATGTATATGTCCATGGGGTCACAAAGAGTCCAACACAACTGAGTGACTTTCACTTTCATTTTTAATCAGTCTCAGAAGAAATTTATCTATTTTTTGGGTATATCTTAAAAAATAGCTTTTGGACTTATTAATCATTTCTACTTTTTTGGTTTTCCATTTCCTTAATTTCAACCTTTATCTTTATTATTAATTCCCTCTTTTTTATTTCTTTGTTGCTGGCCTCTGAGTCTTCAACATGAGTGGTAGTTGCCTTTAGTTTTAGTCTTTTTAGGTTAATAATGGTGATTAGGCATTTCTGTAACCCACTCCAGTGCTCTTGCCTGGAAAATCCCATGGACGGAGGAGTCTGGTAAGCTACAGTCCATGGGGTCTCATAGAGTTGGACACAACTGAGTGACTTCATTTCACTCACTTCACTCACTTCCTACTTTATCACTGGAGAAGGAAATGGCAACTCACTGCAGTGTGTTTGCCTGGAGAATCCCATGGAGAGGGGCCTGGTGGGCCATGGTCCACGGGAACACAGAGAGTCGGACACGACTGAAGTGACTAAGCATGCATGCAGGCATTTCTGTGGTGCTAGTGGTAAAGACACGACTGAGCGACTTCACTTTTACTTTTCACTTTCATGCGTTGGNCCATGGAGAGGGGCCTGGTGGGCCATGGTCCACGGGAACACAGAGAGTCGGACACGACTGAAGTGACTAAGCATGCATGCAGGCATTTCTGTGGTGCTAGTGGTAAAGACACGACTGAGCGACTTCACTTTTACTTTTCACTTTCATGCGTTGGAGAAGGAAATGACAACCTACTCCAGTGTTCTTGCCTGGAGAATCCCAGGGACAGAGGAGCCTGGTAGGAGGCTGTCTATGGGGTCTCACAGAGTTGGACACGACTGAAGCGACTTAGCAGCAGCACCAGCAGTGGTAAAGAACCCGCTTGCCAATGCAGGAGACATAAGAGATGCGGGTTTGATCCCTGGGTCAGGAAGATCCCCTGGAGGAGGGTATGGCAACCCACTCCAGTATTCTTGCCTGGAGAATCCCCATGGACAAAGAAGCCTGGCAGGCTATAGTCTATAGGTTAGCAGAGTCATAGGGTTGCAGAGTTGGACATGACTGAAGTGACTTAGCACTCACCTAAACACATTGTGTTGTTCCATAGGTTTTGTTAAAAAGTGTTATTTTCATTGTTTTCTGGATAGTTTGTAATTTCATGTTTTATTTCCTCTATGAGAAAATATCCAATGGCATTCTGTTTATGTGTTTTTTTAAATTTCCAGTGGTTATATTTTTTAGTTGCCTTTTATTACATATGTCTATTGTTATTTGCTGAAGATCTGAGAATGGGGCCTAAAAGATCTCTACTTTAAAAAATTGTTAAACTGTTCTTATGACATGATTTATTTTGGATAGATCAGTTAGAATGGGTGATCCAGTTAGGATGCTCTAGGCTTCAAGAGATAGAATATCTGATTAAAAGTAGCTTAATGAAGGGACTGATTCTGCTTACTTTCCAAAAAGACTGGGGCAGGTAGTAGCTCCACAGCTGGTTCAGTGGCTCCATTATGTTAGGGTTCTGGGGTCAGTTTCTCTGGGACCCTGCAAGCTTTTCTATCTCTTCTGCTTTCCTGCAAGTCCTTGACATCCTCACAGGATCAACTCAAAGCAGAAGGCATGTGAGGCTTTTTCATCACATGATGCTCTCTTTTCAGAGAGAATCTTTTTAAAAGACTCCAGCAGATTTCCCTACAGGTCCCACTGGACAGAGCAAGGTCTCAGGCCTGTGTCCTGGCTGCAAGTGGTATTAGGAAAGTATCTAGCATTTTTATCTAGCTTCCCTGGTGGCTCAGATGGTAGAGTCTTCCTGCAGTGCGGGAGACCAGGGTTCAATCCCTGGGTCAGGAAGATTCCCCAGGAGATGGAAATGGCAACCCATTCCAGTATTCTTGTCTGGAAAATTCCACAGATGGAGAAGCCTGGTGAGCTGTAGTGTGTGGGGTCACTGAGAGTCGGACACGACTGAGCGACTTCATTTTCACTTTAGCATTTTTAGCTTTCCTTCTAAAAAGTAGGATTTGGTATCAAGAAGGAAGAGACGGCTTCCCTGTTGGTTCAGTGGTAAAGAATCCGCCTGCCAGTGCAGGAGACATGGGTTCAGTCCCGAATCTGGAAAGATTCTACATGCCTCTGAGCACCTAAGCCTGTGCACCACAATTATTGAGCCTGTGCTCTAGAGCCCATGAGCCACAACTACCGACGCGTGAGTACTTAGAGGCTGTGCTCCCCAACAAGAGAAGCCCCGCAGTGAGCAGCCCCTGCCCTGCAGTGAGGAGGAGCCTCTGCTCACCGCAACTAGAGGGAAGCCCGAGCAGCAGTGAAGACCCAATACAGCCAATAGACAAATGAATATTATTTCTTTAAAAAGGAAGCGAGACAGGAATGGCTGTTAGGGAGACACCTAACAATGCTGGCTGTTAAGAAAGACCTGAGAAGATTTCATACCTATATGTCCGTCTATCTATGTAGCTAGCTAGTTATCTCTTTATCTGTGAATGTGTTGATTATATTATTCCATTCTTTGACAACTAAATCCATTTAATTGTGAAAAGGGTGTTTTTTTTTTCAAACCATGGGACTTGTGGGATTTTAGTTTCCTGACCAGGGATCAAACCCAGGCCCTTGGCAGTAAAAGCGTGGAGTCTTAATCACTGGATTGACAAGGAATTCCCATGAAAGAAGTGTATCAAATTCTTTCTGTAAAACTATTTTCATCATTATCAGTGCAATTTAATTTTCTTATATTTTTTGCTGTTGTGTTTGATACATACAGACATAACTTGTGTCATCTTCATAAGCAGCATATTTTTCATTATGTATTGCTTGTCTTTATACATTTTAATGCTTTTGATTTCTATCTTGCTACCTCTTCTTTCTTTTAAATTTATATTTCTTTTGTATTTCTATGCTTACCTTTATATTTTTATCCTTTCTTGATCATTTTAAGGATGCTTTTTATAAACAACATAGAGCTATCTTTAGTTGTTTAACACATTTTGAAAATTTTTCTCTTTGAGTGATAGAATTCAGTCCTTCAAATTTAGTGTAATTGGTTATACACTAACTTGGTTTCTTTATATTTAGTGTAATAGTAGTTTGTAGCGATTTTATTCTTCCGTATTACTTTACTATCTTACTATTAATCATCAATACACTCATGTGTTTTTTTATAGTGATCTATAGCACAAGGGGCCTCCCAGGTAGCTCAGTTGGTAAAGAATCTACCTGCAATGCAGGAGACCCAGGTTTGATTCCCAGGTCAGGAAGATCCCCTGGAGAAGGGACAGGGTACCCATTCCAGTATTCTTGGGCTTCGCTGGTGACTCAGTTGGTAAAGAATCTGCTTGCAATGCAGGAGACCTGGGTTTGATTCCTGGGTTAGGAAGATCCCCTGGAGAAGGGCATGGCAACTNATAATATTTACCTCACATGATTGTCATGACAGATAATTCACATGGAGCTGTGAGAAATAAAAACTATTAGCATCATTGTTTGTTATGGCATCCAGTCAGTCAGGGAGTAATCAGATTACTTGACTCAGTAACTTTACTCAAAATTTTCCTTCCCTGACAGTCACCACCTCTGGACTAATCTTGGGCTCCATGTTTAGAGCCCAGTGCTGGAATTTCTCAGCATTCCCTCTTTCAAAAGGAGGATAAATTCTTTCTGTTTATTGAGAGAATCCTGGTATACCCTCCCAGCCAGCTTTGCTGGCATGCTTACTTGGCTCAGGCTATCACACCGTAACCCTCAATATGCTGACTGAAGCCAAAAATACTTAGGAAAGACTTCTGAAAAATAGTGTCAGGTCATATGCACACAGTGATTGAGAGCACTGAATAGTTAACAGCCTGTACTCTTGGGTCCAATGGCAGGCTCACCACTGTTCAACAGGAATCTTGTGCAATTCACTTNACTTGTGAATCACAATGCTGATAACAATGTCACTATATACCATTCTCATGAAATGAAATATTTTACAGGCTGAGTTCACAAATACCTATTGTTGAAAAGAATTTCGATCAATTTCTTCCATATACAGTGAACTCACATCAGAAAAACTCATAGGATGAAATCTTCATGGAACAGAAGCCTGTAGAATTTCCTAGAAAGTATAAGATACAGAATCCTTCCTAAAGTTGCACTGCCATGTATAAATGGATTATAAACCTTCATAATGAAGCATTAGTAATGAAGTAACTTTAGTCAGCCTACCAAATCAAAACCATGGTGAAATCTAGACTCATTTCAGAAGAAGGAAGAACCCTGAGTGGACTTGCCCATGGAAGGGATCAGAAAAAGAAGATAAATATATGGCCATTCATTTTGATAAAAGAGAACTACAAGAAAGAAACAGAAATGGAAAGTATTAGAGGAGCCAACTTCAAAGAACAAATTAAAGATACACAGTAGAGAATAGGAGATGCTTGTAAAGAGGTGTTTAGAGAAGTGGAAACAGCAAAAAAGAGCAATAATGTCTGATAGAATGTGGTAATTATGGGTAGAATATGTGTATGGAAAGAGAGACTCAGATATCTTGCTTTGNTGGCATCTGGTAGACAAGTTATTTTAACTTACACTTCATCAACTTTGTGTTGGCTATTTCAGTGCCTTTCATTATCACGTAAGTTTTAGATCAAGTTCCACAAAATAACTTGTTGACTGGGATTGCACTGAATTTTTAGGTAAATTTAGTTAGAATTTATGTCATAAATATGATAAATCTCTCATTTATTTTCTCTTTAATCCTCTCAATAGTATATGATAATTTTCTGCATAAAGGTCCTACATATTTCTTCCTGAGGTATTTGGTAGTTTTGATGCTATTATAAATGTGACCTTTTAAAGCATTTTTTATGTTTGTTTCTAATATATAAAAATACAATTGAGTTTTGTATATTGCCTTATTTTCAGAGACTTTTCTAGACCTACCTCTTGACTGCAATAATTTACATGATTCTTTTGAATTTTGTATATTTATCATCTAAGGATAATGAGAGTTTTATTTTTTACTTCCCTATTCTTTCACATTTTATTTCTTTTCCTTGCTCTCTACACTGATTAGGGCTTTAAGTAGAATATTGANTGCCCTTCTCCATGGGATCTTCTGTATATTTATCATCTAAGGATAATGAGAGTTTTATTTTTTACTTCCCTATTCTTTCACATTTTATTTCTTTTCCTTGCTCTCTACACTGATTAGGGCTTTAAGTAGAATATTGAGCAGAAGCAGGAGTGATTACTGGCATCCATGTCTTATTACTGATAGCACACTTTCAACATTTTACTTGTAAACAGTACACTTGATATAAGTTTTTTTGTAGGTACTACTTTTGTTGTTGTTTAGTCGCTCAGTCATGTCCGATTCTTGCAACCCCATAGACTACGTATATTTAAATACTAGTATACTGGGACTTTTGGAGAAGGAAATGGCAACCCACTCCAGTATTCTTGCCTGGAGAATCCCATGGACAGAGGAGCTTGGTGGGCTACAGTCCACGGGGTCACAAAGAGTCGGACACGACTGAGTGACTTCACTTTCACTTTCACTTTCATACTGGAGCTTACCTGGTGGCTCAGAGTGTAAAGAATCTGCCTGCAGTGCAGGAGGCCCAGGTTCCATCCCGGGGTCGGAAAGATCCCCCAGAAAAGGATATGGCTATTCACTCCAACTTGGAGTGGAGAATTTCATGGACAGAGGTGCCTGGCAGGCTACAGTCCCTGGGGTTGCAAAGAGTCAGACATGACTGAGCAACTAAACTTATATATATATATATGCACACACACACATATATATATATATATTCTCTGGTAGATATGTTATAAATATATTGACAAGAATATAAACTGATATATATAAATCGACAGAATACTATATATACATATGTATAGTATTTTTAGTCCATGTTATCAATGTTTGACACGTGCAAATTTAGACTTGTAGTCTCCTGGCGACTTAAGCCTTTTATCATTGTAAAATGTTTCTATCTTTAATCATGTTTTTTGCCTTAAAGTTACTTTGTGTGTGTGTGTGTGTGTTTACCTGATATTAATAGAGTTATATGGGTTTAACTTCTAAATGTATTTGCAAAGAATTTTTCCCATTGTTTTATTTTCAGTGTTTCTTTCTCATTATGTTTTATATGTGTCCATTGTAAACAGCATATTGTTGAGTTTTGTTTCTTTATGTAGTCATATAACCTTTGTTTTTAAATTAGGCTATTTAGTCCATTTAAGCTTAATGGAATTACTGATACATTTAGAATTAAATTTGTATCTTACTATGTTCTTTCCACTTGCTTTATCAGTTCTATGCTGTTTCCTCTTCCTAGCCTTCATTTGAATTGACTGTTTTTTATTATTCTACTTTTTTTCTCTATTAGTTAAGAAGTTGTATATTCTATTTTTTTTACTAATTCTTTCCCTGGAGATACAACATACATACAACATACATACTGGATTTCATTAATTTGTGTTTTTATTCTCTTTTCCAACCATGCTAGATCTATAGGATATTTTACATCTATTTATCTCCCTGTTTATTTGGATGCTCTTGTGGTATATTTTAATTTTCTATTTTAGATCTCATAAGACATTATTTTTAAAACTCAGTATTTGGGGGATTTTTCCATATATTTGCCATTTTTGTTGCTCCTTTCCCTCCTAAATTCTCTGGGCATCTATGTAGGTATATTTCCATTCTGCCAAAAGAATGTTCTTTAGTATTTTCTTTAATTTAGGCCTGCTGGTGATGTGTTATCTCAAAACTGTTTTAGATTTTTTTGTCTCCATGTTTTTTTTATTTTACCTTCATTCTTGAAAAATATCTTTGCTGTGAGTAGAATTCTAACTTGCCATTTATTTTTTTAGTTCCCTGTGGGTGCCAGGACAGTGTTTTGGCATCCATTGCTTTGTTTTGAGATTGGCTGTTGGTTTTACACTTTCTTTCCTTTTTTACACTTTGTTTCTTTAAAGTTACTTAGCTGCATTTAAAACAGCAACAAGAGTAAAACTGCCAGTTTATGATTTGCAATAATAAATATAACATTAAGCCTGTCAATTGGTTTAAGTGATTTTCTCCAGTAATATTTAGTTTTCTGTGTACAGATGCAGAGAAAGCAGGAGGTAGGGTTCATTCCAGGCCTGGTTGTTGCCAGCTACAAAGACCAGAAATGAGAGAGCCAGGACTTAAGGGTATTTATAGGGTATGAATAGAATGATGAATCTTGGACTCTGGTTTGGGCAAGAAGAGAAATGAACTGGGAGGAAACTGATGGGCAGTGAAAAATGATTGCCTTATTCAATGTTGGAGCTAAGCTGTCCGTACTGTTTTGTTGTGCAGAGCAATCCTAGAATCACTGGAGTCAACGCAAAAAGGAAGGGGTGGAATTGCTGCCATCATGCTCAGTAGCTAAGTTATGTCCGACTCTTCGAGGCTCTATGGACTGTAGCCTGCAAGGCTCCTCTGTCCATGGGATTTTCCAGGCAAGAACACTGGAGTGGCTTGCTATTTCCTACTCCAGGGGATCTTTCCCATCCAGGGATCAAACCCATGTCTCCTGCATTGGCAGGGAGATTCTTTACCACTGTGCCACCTGGGAAGCTCTCGAGGATGGAATGGAGGATATGAAACATCCCTGACATTGCCTGACCCACTGAGTGATGGTCTAGTGTAGATGGGCCTTCATTGACTTTTTCTTTCTGTGCCCAGTGGTCCCGTAACTGTATTTCATCTGAGCATTGCTAAGTGGAAATTCCTCCAGGTGTTTGAAAGATTATTGAACTTTTGCACATTTTCTGTTGTCACGATTTTCTTTCCTTTTGTTTTTACTCAATTTTCTTATGGGCTGTTCAGATATATACAGGACAATGAACCAACCCCATGTGTCTGTTACCTAGTTTCAACAACAATATCTGACATTCTTGTTTCACATATTCCTCCAACTTTTCTTTTGTTATTGTTAGAGTTTTTGATGCAGATTTCCTGCATCTTGTTACTTACTTGTAAGTTACATTGAATCATATAAAACAGCCAATGTTGGACAAAATTTGGAACTACAAAACAGAAATTTCATATTGTTCAATCTAACACTTTACTGTCTTTCTCTAAAAGAAACTCCATATACCTATCAAACTATTTTTCTAACCCCCAGAGACAATCTACCTCCAAATATCCAAGTGCATCTCATAACCTGTCAGTTTATACTTTTCCCCAGAAGCTTGTCTCTTCCTAAACAGCAGTCATTCTGGTGTTTAGCCCCTTGCCCATTTCATAGAGTGGGTTTCTCTTTGCTCAGTCACGTGTTTTCATTACCTTGATGTAGTCCCTTACTTTGATGAAACCTAATTCTCCATATGCTTCCCCCCAAAGGGCTCCCGAGAGACAAAAAGGTTTTGTCCTTGCCTGCCTTCATCTGCCCTTATACTCGGTTGTTAAAGTTATAAAATCTTATGCCCCAAATCATCTTCCATTCAGAACTATGAAGGCATAGTTCCATGACTTGTGTTGCTGTTGAGAGATCGATGTCATTTTCATACAAATGTTTGGGAGCCACACCTGTTTGTTCCTATCGGAAAACTTTTTAGATGTTCAATTTCTTCCTCTTTTTCTGCATTTTCACAATCATCTACATTCATGCATGTTTTGATTTCACTTTAGATGCTGGGCTCTTAGAGAAGGAGAATTGTCCTCCTTTGACAATTTCTTTCTTCCTCACTGTTTAAATTTTTGGGGGGAGCTTCACTGGCGGCATGCAGGCTTCTTTAGTTGTGGACTTCATTTGTTGCAGTATGCAGGCTTAATTGCCCCACGGCATGTGGGATCTTAGTTCCCTGGCTAGGGATTGAACCCAAGTCCCCTGCATTAGAAGGTGTATTCTTAACCACTTGACCTCCAGGGAAGTTCTTCTCTCTCACTTCATGGTTCTCGTCTTTTGAGATTTCTATGTGGCCCTGATCCTCTAAGTTTTGACTTTTCTCACCTTGTCTCCAAACTTCATTTTCTGGGAAATTGTCTCAACTTCATCTTCCAAACTTCCCATTAATTCTGTTTGTTTCTGCTGCAGTATTTTGATTGTTTCTACTTCATAGCACCTTGTTCTTGGCTTTTTTTTTTTTCCATATTTCTCTGAGGAAAATGTGCTTTTGTAGTTTTCTTCTGCTTTTTGCTTTGTTTTTGTTTTCCCTAAGTCTCTCTTTTTTTTCCTTTCACCCCTCCTTGTCTTTTTTTTTTTTTTTTTCTGATTGGTTTGCTTCTCTCTTTCATATCCAGCCCTCCCCTACAATCATATATCAGTGACTTTCTCATAAATATGAACAGACAGCCAAGAATAAACAGATTTTTAAGGAAATTTTCAAACATGTAATTGCAGACTTGTTGACTTGAGGAATGGTGGTGACTGATGGAGAGCTGGCTTTTTGTTGGGGAGCTGCAAATGCTAAATCTTTAGGTCTTGTCTTCTGCAGTCCTTGCTGTTGTTGCTGTTTAATCTCTAAGTCATGACTGGCTCTCAACCACCCCATGAACTGCAGCACACCAGGCTTCCCAGTCCTTCACCGTCTCTTGGAGCTTGCTCAAACTCATGTCTGTTGAGTCAGTGATGCCACCCAACCATCTCATCCTCTGTCACTCCCTTCTTCTCTTGCCCTCCATCTTTCCCAGCGTCAGGGTCTTTTCCAATGAGTCAGCTCTTTGCATGAGGTGGCCAAAGTATTAGAGCTTCAGCTTGAGCATCAGTCCTTCCAGTGAATATTTAGGACTAATTTCTTTTAGGATTGACCTGTTTGATCTCCTTGCAGTTCGTGGGACTCTTAAGAGCCTTCTCCAGCACTACAATTTGGAAGCATCAGTTCTTTGGTCCTGAGCTTTAATGGTCCAACTCTCATATCTGTACACAACTATTGGAAAAATCCATAGCTTTGACTATATGGACCTTTGTTGGCAAAGCGATGTCTCTGCTTTTTAATACACTAAGTTTGTCATCGCCTTTCTTCCAAGGAACAAATGTTTTTTAACTCCATGGCTGCAGTCACCATCTGCTGTGATTTTGGAGCCCAAGAAAAGAAAATATGTCATGGTTTCCACTCTTCCACCACTCACATTTTCCATAAAGTAATGGGACCCGATGCCATGATACTAGTGTTTTTGAATGTAAAGTATTAAGCCAGCCTTTTCACTGTCCTCTTTCGCCTTCATCAAGAGGCTCTTTAGTTCCTCTTTACTTTCTGCCACTAAAGTGGTATCATCTGCATATCTAAGGTTGTTGATATTTCTCCCAGAAATCTAGATTCCAGCTTGTGAGTCATCTAGCCCAGCATTCACATGATGTACCCTGCATATAAGTTAAGTAAGCAGGGTGACAATATATAGCTTTGATGTACTCCCTTCCCAATTTTGAACCAGTCTGTTGTTCTATGTCTGGTTCTAACTATTCCCTCTTGATCTGCACACAGGTTTCTCAGGAGACATTCCTGAGAATGCCTGGTATTCCTACCTCCTGAAGTTCTGGTATTCCTACCTCCTGAAGAATTTTCCAGTTTGTTATGGTCCACACAGTCAAAGGCTTTAATGTAGTCAATGAAGCAGAAGTAGATGTTTTTCTGGAATTCTCTTGCTTTTTCTGTGATCCAGATGTTGGCAATTTGATCTCTGATTCCTGCCTTTTCTAAATCCAGCTTATACATCTGGAAGTTCTTGATTCACCTACTGCTGAAGCCTACCTTGAAGGATTCTGAGTATTGCCAGCATTTGAAATGAGTGCAATTGTGTGGTTGTTTGAACATTCTTTGGCTTTGCCCATCTTTGGGATTGGAATGAAAACTGACCTTTTCCAGTCCTGTGCCACTGCTGAGTTTTCCAGATTTGTTGGCATATTGAGTGCAGCACTTTGGTGCCTTGGTGCCTCCAAATCCCCAGTCTTCCATGGGTTCTATGAGGTAAGTCAACTTGTTTCTCGTTGGTTTTGCTTCCCAGGTGGCTCAGACAGTAAAGAATCTGACTGCAGTGCAGGAGACATTTGTTTGATTCTCGGGTTGGGAAAATTCTCTGGAGGAGGAAATGGCTACCCACTCCAGTATTCTTGCCTGGGAAATCCAATGGATAGAAGAGCCTGGTGGGCAACAGTCCATGGGGTCGCCAAGAGTCAGACACAGCTGAGCAGCTAACACTCTGCAAACACTGGGGCTGTAACATCCTTTGTTTTTCTGTGCAGTTGCTCTTCCTCCTAGTCTGTTGCTGTTTCTTCTAGTTCATTTCCTCCTGCTTTATTCTAGTTTGTTGAAGTCTCTAATTCACACTATAGTTTTGTATCTAGCAGGACTGTTTGCAGCAGTTGGTCAGTAGAAAACCATACTGAAAATGGTTGTAACATACAGGAGTTCATTTTTCTCAGTAACAAGTATGGAGGTAGATGGTTACTGGCCTTGGTTCAATAGCTCAGTGATATGAGGGCTAGTGTCTCTGTGCTTCTCTTAGCCTTTCCCTGATGGTCAAAAAAATGAAAAAGTGCAGCTGCACATAATATCCGTCATTAAGTCAGGAGGAAGGAAGGAAAGAATAAGGATTGTGTTGTTTCCTGAACTTCCCAAAGCAGACTAGCTCCTATATGGTCCTATAGTTACTCCTTGCTGCAAAGAAGACTAAGAAATTGGTTTGACATATTGATGCTCTGAACAAATTGTTGTTCCAATTCATCCAGGAAGAAGGGCAAGGGGATGGATACTAGGTAGTTAATGAATGATGTTGGTTACATATTTCATATTTTGGATGCTATCATTTGAATGAGGTTTCAGGTAAAAGGAAATGCCACGTTTAACTGCACTGTGAAGATTGAGAAAATCCATATGAAGCGCTGAGCACAACACATGGCACCTAATGAGTAATCAGCAAACATTCCCTATCATGAGCTCACCCAGGGTGCTCCATCTTTGCTCGCACTGTCTTAGTGGCAGTTGGACTGTCCAGGTGGAAGTGCCATTAGGCTCTCAGATATTTGGGTCATCCCTGCAGAGAAACTGGGCTGGAGAAACAAATTTGGTTGTCATCTGTATGTGGATAGTGTTTGCAATCTTGTACATGGATAGGATTATTCAGGGAGAGCTTTTGTGATGATAAAGCTAGCAGGAAGCAGACACCAAAGAGTTTAAATCAGATAACAAACATAACTTGTGATGTTGGTACAAATAAAAATATTTATACTTTAAACAATGAATTTACTCCTCTGCTGCTGCTGCTAAGTCGCTTCAGTTGTGTCCGACTCTGTGAGACCCCATAGATGGCAGCTCACCAGGCTCCCCCGTCCCTGGGATTCTCCAGGCAATAACACTGGAGTGGGTTGCCATTTCCTTCTCCAGTGCATGAGAGTGAAAAATGAAAATGAAGTCTCTCAGTCGTGCCTGACTCTTAGCGACCCCATGGACTGCAGCCTACCAGGCTCCTCTGTCCATAGGGTTTTCCAGGCAAGAGTACTGGAGTGGGGTGCCATTGCCTTCCCCATTACTCCTCTAGCATCTACTATGTGCAGTATACTTTTTAAGGTACTGAATTATCAAAAAAGTAAAGTACAGTAAGTTACAGAAATGGGTTATAAAGCCAGACCAAATGTAGTGCATTTATAGCTATATAAATATGAAATTATTTTTTCTAGTTATTAAAACATTTTTTAGAATGCTATGATAATAAGTCATGGAAATTAGAACTAAATTATCTTTTAAAACATGGATATGTTTTCTTCCCAAGTTATTGAAATGTGAAATAAAACAAGGACCATCATTTAGAGGTTTATCCTGGCTCTGACAAAAACAACCATGCTCTGTTCTTGCTAACAGGCCAGAAACATCCAAGGACACACTGCAGATGTGTGTGTTTGTGTGTGCGTTTTTCTTCCTCTTCTGTGTTTCATTTTCTTTGAAAAAATGACTGATGGTTTTCTTTTGTAAATTGCAGCTATGATTCCAATTGTAGAGGTAAGTTCTGCCAACATTTTTTGATGTGTGGGAACCATTTTGAATTCATCGTTTTATTAAGCCCACTTTTTTTTTTGTTTGTTTCAAAATGAAACAAAAAGTACTTTCTATTTCTTGGTAATCATTTAAAATTAATATATAGAGTTATGACACTGGGCATTAACCTTTGGCCATATCTACACAAAATATATTTTTCTTAAAGACTAAATAGTAATTTTGTTGAAACAAAACCCCCAGGAAACTAAAAAGATTTGTATTTGGAGACAGTGAGCCAAATTCTAAAATTAAAATTCCATCTTGATTACTGCATATTTTGAAAACCATATGTCATGTATCTCTACTCTGCACTTCAAAGGGTAATGGACTTGGGTATGTATGTCTACAACAGGATGATCAGTTGGTCATGTGGTCTGGAAAACTGGGTCATAATAGAAGGAATGCTTGACGGCATGGGGGTATTTAGACTGGAGAAAGTACTACTTGAGGGAATCATGATTGTTTACTTCAAGTATTTGAAGGACTGATACAAGGCAAAGGAGAGATGTTCTGTGTTGTTTCAGAAGGCAATATTTATTTATAGCAATGGGTGAATTTGCTTGTTTCAGTCCCCCCAGCAGAGAATTTTCCTCTGAAGGTGACAAACATATCTAATGGAACTTTATCAGTAACTGGGAGGGGTCTATATCAGGCATTGGCATACTGTGGCCTTCTGGCCAGATCTGGTCTACTCTCTGTTTTATAAATAAAGGTTTATTGGGGGCACAGCCATGCCCATTTGTTCCTGTTTTGTCTGCTGTTGTTTTTGTGCTACAAAGGCAGCGATGAGCATTTGCAACAGAGACTGGATGGACACAAGATGTTTAACAGAAAGTGTTTCAGACTCCTGGTATAGATAAGAGTCAAGGGTGTTACAGAAGATCTCACTCAGTGGATAGTAAGGTAGTATATGCCGTGTGTGTGTCCTCACTCAGTCATGTCCAACTCTTCACAACCCAGTGGACTGTAACTTGCCAGGCTCCTCTGGAATTTTCCTCCTCCTCCGTGGAATTTTCCAGGCAAGAATATTGGAGCAGATTGCCGTTTCCTCCTCCTGGGGATCTTCCCAAACAAGGGCTCAAACCCAAGTCTCCTGCATCTCCTGCATTGGCAGGCAGATTCTTTACCACTGTGCCACCTGGGAAGCATTAAGTTAGTATAGGTGGCCTCAAAGATCCCGTCCAACTAAGACTCTATGGTTCAATACAGAGTTGATAACATATATATACTTAAAATGTGTTCCGTTTGAGTCAGAAGTAGAATAGATGTATTCATTGATATAATTGTATTTATCTTTTCACAAATAGCATTTGTTTGGAATGTCAAATTATAACAGCCTTTTGCTCTGACTATGAAGTGCCATTGTTTTAAATCTCTAGTGGTTACAGAAGTGGATAGGAATGAAGCAATGGATTTCATGAATAATTAGGTAGTGTCAGATTCAAAGTTATTTAATATTTGTAAAAATAACTTTTGTCTGACAGACCATTAGTGGCATGAATTTCTATGTTAACAGACTTGCTAGTTTTTCCTAACTTTATCATCTAAGAATCCCGAAGTGCTTTGCTAGTATTTTTATACTTTATTCATTTAAATCCTTTTACAAACTGATAGTGTTATTAAGAAAGTTCCATTAGATGTTCTATCTCTGTATGTGTGTGTCTGTGTGCACATGTGTGTTTTTCATGACATGTTCTATGGCAATATGGAAGACAGACGTTTTTCAGAAGAACAAAAATTCACTGAGAAGATGTAATTTTGGAAAAAATATTTAATGTAACTTATTTGATATCAGTTACTCTGTTGGAAAACTAGAAACATGAAAAATATCTACATTAGAGTCAGTTCTAATATCAGGTTTTAGAGCTCAAATTCTAAGTCATTGCTTTTCTTCTGCAATATAACATCTTTTTTTTTTTTTGATTTATTTATTTATTTTTTTAAATTTAAATTTATTTATTTATTTATTTTTAAATTTAACTTTACAATACTCTATTGGGTTTGCCATACATCGACATGAATCCACCACAGGTGCACACAAGCTCCCAATCCCGAATCTCCCTCCCACCTCCCACCCCCCAACGTCTCTCTGGATCATCCCCGTACACCAGCCCCAAGCATCCTGCATCCTGTATCAAATAGAGACTGGTGATTCGTTTCTTACATAACAGTATATATGCTTCAGTGCCATTCTCCCAGATCATCCCGCCCTCTCCTACTCCCTCTGAGGCCAAAAGTCCATTGTCTATGTCTGTGTCCTTTTGTTGTCTCACATACAGGGTCATCATTACTATCTTTCTAAATTCCGTATGCAATATATAACATCTTTATTAAAAGTACTTAGATGCATGACTTTTGCTTTAACGTTTACACTTTAAATATGTGAATTTAGTTCATATTTAATAAACGCACAATGAAACACATTTTTTAAAAATTAATGGACTTTACTTTTTAGAGAAGTTTTTGGTTTACAGAAAAATTGAACAGAAAGTAGAGAGAGTGCCTATATATCTCTCCCAACTCACTTCCTCTGTTATTAACATCTTGCATTACTGTGATTCGTTTGCTGCAATTGATGGGCCAGTATCGATACATTTTTATTAAGTAAAGCCTATGGTTTACATTCCCTGTAGAAGGAAATGGCAACCCACTCCAGTACTCTTGCCTGGATAATCCCACGTATGGAGAAGCCTGGCGGGCTACAGTCCATGGAGGTCACAAACAGACACAACTGAGTGCCCTAGCACACAGACCATTAAAATACTGCTCCCTGCTGCCCTCCCCGACCACAGTGTGTGCTTTGCCCAATATTTTTAAATTGTTGATTTCTAAACATTTTAAATTTGAATGCATTTTAAATTTAAACTTGGTGATTCACTTTTAATTATAGTCTATGAAGTATTTTTCAAATAATTACTGAGTCAAATAAGGACTCATGGATGAGAAAATTTTGTTCGCCTTTGTGATTTGTAAGTAAACAATTGGACTGATTTTAAGTGAATCAAGTCAATTATAAAAATTAAGAAATTGAAATTAAATACACCAACCCAATCCTGCTATTTAAAAACAAATATGGATAATATTTCAATGCCTAATAGAAGTATTTGTTTCTTTGGCTGGGGTGCTAACATCAAGCTCTTTGTGCTTTTAAAAAAATACTTGAAAATCAGGAAATTGTAGAGCTGACCGGCTCACTGAAGGTCACCTAATAGTTTAACAGCAATAAGTTCGAATGGGGTAAGCATCTCATCCAGTCATGTAAAGATGGCAGACTGGGTGGGTGGTAGGGTTCAACTGCAGAACTGGGCCTCAAAAACAGTCATAAATTAGCCCTCTTACTGGATTAAACAGTTAAAATAGCCTATCATGATAGTTTTTTCATTCAGTGAGTGTTTAGTGTCTTTCCATCTCCCTGCTGAGGTACACAATGATTAAAGGTATTGTGAAAAGTCCAAACTGTCTGGGGGAAAGAGGGAAGCAGGTGAATTCAACACAGGTTGGGAAATTCAAGGGAGGAGCCTGGGACTGGAGAGCTGGGGTGCCCGGTGGAAGGTGCTCCCTCCTACCTTGAGGGGGCGGGCCTGGGTTTGCCTCTCTTGCCTCATTGGCCACTCTCCCTGTTACTGGCATTTCAGTCCGCTCCGCCACACCATGCTTTTCTTCTCTTCGGACTCTCAGACGCTCTCCGCTCTGCCTCCCTTACCTCCAAGCCTCGCTGATTAACCCCCACTCACGCTGTTACCCTGTGCTCTGCGTCTTCACATTGCTTAGCACAGCTGTTAGGAATTGCTTGCTATCCCCCATCTCCACCCCCAGAAAATGCTTTCAGCTGTAGTGAGAGTTTAAAGCAAGTGGCTCCAACAGGTGGAGGCGGGAGCGGGGGGAGAGGGGGGTTTGTTCTTAGATATAAAGGGGCTTGGTGGTCAGTGGATGTTGCATTCTGTGTGCTGGTCNTTCTGTGTGTTTAATGACGACTCGTACAATGCCAGACTGTTCAGAGGAGAAGGCTGCGTTTGGGTGAGAGCAGTGAGGGCCAGCTGGGCAGAGGGCCTGGGTTGGGAAACAGGGAAGCCCAGAGGCTGGAAGGGGCTGGAGAGAGCCAAGCTGGAGGGAGACAATGGCGTCACCTGGAGGTGGGGCCGAGTCCAGAGGTGGGGCCGAGCCTGGGAGGCGGCGTCAAGCCCAGGGTGCAGCAGGGGTGAGATGAGGAAGAGGATGCTCTGGACTTGGGTGAGAAAGGGACCCCTCTGAGACTTTGACGGTAGCTCTGCTAAAAGAAAGGAGGAGGCTTGAAAGGAAACTGGTCATGTGAGACCTCCATGGAAAGCTGATTGTGTCAGGCCCTGCGCAACAATGTTTGCCTTGTTTCATGGAATTTTCATGACAATCCAGCAGTGTCCGGATTACTGTTACACCAGTTTAGGGATGGAGACCTGGGGCCAGAGGGCCGTTTACCACAAACCACAATAGGCAGCAAGTGATACTGGCACTGGGGGCTGTCTGACCTGCTCCTGTCTGCTCCCCCACCCAGCCCCTTGAGTTCTTCTCAACCTAATGCATTTGAGAGAACAAAAGACTTAGGAACCTGGGCTGGAGCTCAGAATGTGTGCCTGAGGTTGTAGGTTTAGAGATTTTGAGCAGAGTAAAATCCGAAGCTATCAAGCTGGGCTTTTTCTAAATGAGAGAAGAGCCAAGAAATGGAAGAAGAATCTGAAGTGGGAGAGAAGCCAGAGGGAGGAGCTGTCCCCTGTCAGAGGCTGTGCAAATACGGATGGAGAGATGAGCCCTGGTCAGAGGCCTTCAGTCTGGAGAGAGGAAACCTTCTTGGAGCTTAAGAGAGGGCAGCGTCCCTGGTGGTACCGAAGGCCAGACTACAGGGCTGAGAAGACAAGTGAGGCAGCGAAAGAAAAGGAGATTTTTAGAGGCTCGAAGTTTTCACTGAAACTTGAGAACCATCTTCTCAAAAGCAGAAACAGAGGCTCACCAAAGCCACAGAGCTGGGGCTTCCAACACCCTCTGCATCTTGTCAAGCTGCCTCCCAGGAAGTGAAAGAAGTAAAAAAGGGAGAAAAGAAGTGCAGACATGGTGATCTGGAGATTCGGAGACTGTGTTTGAGGCAGGAGGCAGTGTGGCTGAAGGGCAAGGGTGTTGAGGTTGGAAAAGAACCAGGGACCTAGTAGAGATCCTGGCTGGGGCACCTCCTCACTGAGGGACTAGAGTGACTCCATCTCTCTAAGCCTCACTTTCCTCATCTGTAAAATGGATGCAATGCTATCTACTTTCCAGGGTTGATGTGGAAGTGAAAGAAATAACCTGCGAGAAAAGCTTGGTGGACTGGAGCCCGCTGTATAAATGGGAGACCTGCCAATAGAGAGAGCTCTCCCTTATAGAGCTTCTTAAAGGGTTTGAAAAGATGATGAGAAGGTCCACACCATGGACTGCGGTCATGCCTGAGTTTATAGAAACTTGAGAACGTCTTTTCCTAGTGTCATTTTCCAGCCTGCCCACTACCATTGCCCATTCTCATTGCAGGTTAATTTCGTTGCAGCTATTGATGTGTACGAAGATGGGGAAGCCGGTCTGCTCCTGTGTTACAACTGTAAGTAAGGGATGTGTTTTGATCGCCACTTGCTAAAATCCACTGTTGTTTTTTTCTTTCTGGACAATGTACAGGGACTTAGCTTTAGATTTATCTGGTGCATTGTTCCTGGATCCTTAACTGTACTCCAGGGTGCAGCTAAAAACTGCCTTCCCACCTGGATCTCCCAATACCCAGACCTCTCAGTGAGATGGTACAGCAGTCGCCTTGGGGTGTCTCTGGGACGTGGAAGTGATGGCAGGAGCTTCCATCTAGGGAACCCCTACCATGTGCCCCGCGCTGGGCTCCATCAGCCCCAGCCACTGCTCACTGACTTCTCAATTTCTGATCAGTTCATTTCAGTCACTCAGTCACGTCCGACTCTTTTCGACTCCATGGACTACAGCACACCAGGCCTCCCTGTCCGTCACCAACTCCCGGAGCTTACTCAGACTCATGTCCATCGAGTCAGTGATGTCATCCAACCATCTCATCCTCCGTCGTCCCCTTCTCCTCCTGCCTTCAATCTTTCCCAGCATCAGGGTCTTTTCTAGTGAGTCATTTCTTCGGATTAGGTGGCCAAAGGATTGGAGCTTCAGCTTCAGCATCAGTCCTTCCAATGAATATTCAGGACTGATTTCCTTTAGNAACATGCCATTCTTATTTCCATTTTTTTGGCACTGATGGGGTCCAGAGCAGGCCACCCCCAAATATGCCACTTTGGCATATTCATTATTTTGAACTAAAGTTAATTAAAAAATAGGAACCCACAGCAGAGGAGCCTGGCGGGTCTCACAGAGTTGGACATGACTGAAGCCACCTAGCTCACACAGTGAAAGAAAGACACACTGAGCCTCCTTTGCTCCTCTGAAATCAGGAAATAAATCTCTCACATAAAATGTACCTTCTCTGTACCAGGAGGAGAGAGGGCATCCTTATCACCAGAGTTAGGGAATTCAGGGCTGAGAAGGCTATATAAACAAATCTTGTTATTTCTTCACTAACTTATTACGCTAAGTCCAAACTTGTCTTGTATATTCTTCATGAATCTATTAGCTTTTTGTCTAAAATGTATGAAATGAAAGCTCCCTGTTTTGGTCACTTATTGAATCTCATATTTCTATGAGTTCCAACAAGCATTAATTAAATAATTTTTCTCCTGTTCATCTGTATTATGTCAACTTAATTATTAGTCCAGCCAAAGACCCTACAAGAGAAGAAAGGTTAAGTTTTCTTCCTGTATAGGTCATTGNTAAGTCCAAACTTGTCTTGTATATTCTTCATGAATCTATTAGCTTTTTGTCTAAAATGTATGAAATGAAAGCTCCCTGTTTTGGTCACTTATTGAATCTCATATTTCTATGAGTTCCAACAAGCATTAATTAAATAATTTTTCTCCTGTTCATCTGTATTATGTCAACTTAATTATTAGTCCAGCCAAAGACCCTACAAGAGAAGAAAGGTTAAGTTTTCTTCCTGTATAGGTCATTGTATATGCAGAATATTAGAAGTCCTCTGATGAGTTCCTGCTTAACTTTTAAGACTAAATTCATGCATCTCAAATTTCTTCTGACTTTCTTGAACCGTATCCCTTCTACTTACTCCATGCGCTGAATACTTGATATTTTCTAGGTACTTGTATTTTTTAAACCTCTTTGACTTTCCTATTATATTAATTCTGTGAAAATAGTAACTTTGATTTCTTCTTTATTTGTAAACATAATACCTAGAAGGCAAATGATATACTTTAAATAAATATTTATTCCAGAAAAACAAGCATGCCTACCCAGTCATGTCTGACTCTTTGTGACCTTATGGACTATAGCCACCAGGCTCTTCTGTCCATGAGATTCTCCAGGCAAGAATACTGGAGTGTGTTGTCATTCCCTCCTCCAAGGGATCTTCCCCTGCAGCACATTTCCGTGTGTGCAACATGGGCCATCTCTAGCTGTAGCCAGCTTCCCAGCCATGGTTACCAAGGTGAGTGTTCTTTTATAAGATGATCAGTTTGATGGAGCCACCTATTTGAAGTTCCGGAGAAAAGTTTACTGTGCTCACAGGTCCTGGAGACAGAAGGCTGGGCATGCCTTGCACAGTCAAGGGGACAGCTGCAGGGGAATCAGGAGGCAGCAAGGGGAAGGTTTAGGCCAGAGCTTTTGTTGGGGGTATCTGTAGGAAGGCAGTTTTCAGGGCAGGTGAAAAGTTTAGAATTGGCTGTCGGAATCATTTTGGAGGGCTTTGGACTGTAGAGGTTGTCCCTAGCTGCCTGGAATCTGGCCCTGGGATGTTTAAGTAAGTGCATAGTTGCTCAGTCCTGTTCGACTCTCTGCAACCCCATAGACTGTAGCCCACCAGGCTCCTCTGTCCATGGGATTTCCCAGGCAAGAATACTGTAGTGGGGTGCTATTTTCTACTCCAGGGAATCTTCCGGACCCAGGGATGGAACCCACATCTCTTGCATCTCGTGTGTGGCTAGGCAGGTTCTTTCCTACTAGCCACCTGGGAAGCCCGAAGGATATTTAAGAGAAAGAATTACTGCCTGTTGGGAATCGGGGCCCAATGGAGGGGGTGGGGCTCAGAGGGGTTAGTTTGCATTAAAGGCCAGCTCAGGGCTATCTCTAAGAAGTGGCAAGCCCCCAGGATGGGCAGCCTGTCTCTAGCCAGAAAGGTTTTTTTAAGATGTCAAACACTTCATAATATAAAGAAAATATACAGTGAGGGAGGGGGGTGGGTAATGGTGTGGGTTCACTGCTCTACAATGCCCACCACATCACAAGACTCCTGAAGGAAGGGGTCCTCCTGTTCTCCCCGAATTCCCCAAGCCTAGCACAGGTCCTGGCACACAGAACAGACAGAACATGCATGTCAGAAAGAGAAAGTGGGATAAGGACATGCCAGGAGAAGGGAATACCAGGCACAAAGGCATTGAGCCTTTGTGTGTGTTTGGATACAAGTGACTGGAGCACAGGCAAATGACAGGGACTGTTGGAAGCTGAGATTAGAAAGGAAGTTTGGTGTCAAACTATGAAAATCCTGTATGTTGTGTTATTGGTCTTGTCTTCTTTCAGCACTGGGGAGTCATTGAAAAAGTTCAGTCAGGGAGCAGCACAGAATTTGGGGGTTAGGATGTTAACTTGATAGTGTGGGCTAAGAACTGGAGGTAGAGAGGCAGGAATCAGGGAGACTGATTAACAATATCATACTGTGGTTTGATAAAATAGAGGAATAATAATCCGGAGAGTTAGGAAAGTGTAGTTTTGAGGTCACCATGTAGGACAGATTCTCTAACTATGACTCTGGACTAGTAGTATCAGCATTGCAGGGGGATTGTTTACCAGCCAAGCCCAGAAACTTGTTAGAAATACAAAATCTTGGGCCACTGCAGAATCAGAAGCCCTAGCCCAGGGGGCAGGGGGTGGGGGGAGCTGTCAGTGAGTCCAGCAATCTGTGTTTTGACAAGACTACCGTGTGAGTCTGAAGTACTTGAAGCATAAGAACCATTAACTAGAGTAATAGGTTTGGGGGGTGCAATCGAGCAAGCTGATCCAAAGCAGCCTCTGTGCGTATTAGAATCACCCAGGAGCTTTTTCAAGGCGACTACGTTAGGCACTATAGTAGACAACTAAATTGGAATCTCTAGGGGTAGGACCCAGGCATTGATTTCTTGATATTCCCAGATACTTCCAAAGTGCAGTCAGGCTGAGAACCACTGATCTTGTTTAATCCTCAGTGGTGAGAAAATTCAGAGCTGGAAGGTGAGCTGTTCAAGGTCACACAACAAGTTCAGGTAAGAATCCATTTTTTAATCATCTTTATGATGCTTTAAACATAAGCCCAACTTTCAAATACTTTGCTTTAAGACAATGGCTTCTAAATCATCCATAATAACAAATATTACTATCACATTTTTAGAAGTAAATATAGCATTATTTGAAACTCACTTCTCTTCTAATTAACAGTATTTCATATTTCAGAAAGTTATCCTTTTTATAAAGATTTCATAAAAATAGTTATTTTCAACATCAACAAAAAAGACTATACATAAGATATGGTTAATGGAGCTTTTCTATTTGTGTGCATTAAGTAATATTTTTTTTCAACTCTAGGTGGAGCTCTTTAGTTTATACATACATATATTGTTTTATTTATAATTTTGAGACTCTTAAATAGGAACTGAGATTAGTTTTAAAGTTTAAAAATTTGTAAGATGTTCTCAACATCATTCTGCTGTCCTTTTCTGGTTTTAAAGTCATAGATATAAAAAACTCATTTTTGTTTCACTGCTTGACCAAAGAATCCAAATCCAGGCCTCAGAGTCATTTTCAAATGCATCTTAAATCTGTATTGTTACCTCATAGTCCTTAACCAATGGGATCTGTTTCCTATGGCTTTTATTTTTGATAAGGCTCAGTGTTGAAACAGAATTTCTGTAAGATGGGAAGACGGGTTTCCTTTTCTGAATTGTCAGTAGAAAAAAACCTAGAGGATAACACAGCTGTTGCTACAGTAATTTCTTCAACTATTTTTACCCCACTGTGTACGAAGGAGCGTTTAACCACTATCTTTCTGTAACACGAATGAATCGTTTTGCTGCCACTTCTTTTGCTCTTTCCTCTCTGCTGTCTTAATATTCCCCCTTCGACTGGGAGTGCTGTTGAAGCAGAATCCCCTGAATATGTAACATGTGAGTTTTAGGTGATGTGAGTCAGTGGTTGTGATTCCTGGACCAGCAGCATCACCACAGGCATCACCTGGAAGCTGGTTAGAAATGGAGATTCTGGGGTCCCATCCCAGACCTAATAAATGAGAAACCCTGGTAGTGGGGTCCAGGAAGTGTTGAACCACAGGTATAGACTATTTTGAAAGGACAGAAAGCCTATATTCTCGGGAGCCTACATAAAAATCTCTAGTGCAATCAGCTCTGCCCACTTTGGGCTTGTTCAAGGCTTTTAAAATCACCTAGGGTTTCTGTTAAAAAACAGGATTCTCATTCAGTAAGTTTGAGATAGAGCCTGATACTCTGCATTTCTAACCCAAGCTCCCAAGTGAGATGGATTCTGTATATCCATGTAGCACATTTTGAGTATGGAGGATATCGACCATACTCATACACACATATGAAAGTTACCTATTATTTCTGAGTACGTTTTTGGTTTAATGTATCTAAAATCAATGAATATTTTCTTTTCAGTCACAGTGGGAAGAGACAGTTTCTGGAATACAGTGCTCGCTTGTCTAGTTTAAAGTGACTCACCCTTATTAAATGCAACAAGAGGGTATTGTTTGCTAGGTTCTGTCTCTGAGACCCTCTATTATAGCAGCAGCAGGAACACTTGAGGATTGAGTTATGTTTTTAGCTGAGAATTTTATTTATGGCATGATGAAGCCAGAAAGACTAGAAGTTTGTTTTAGACCAAGTTTCAGACAAAAAGAAGTGGTTCACAAATGTTTGGAATCATTCACTGAGTGCTTCATATTTATTTAGCACCCCTCCCGTGTGAAGCATTGTGCTAGGCACTTTGGGAAATTAACAATTCTTGGCATTGAGATTATGATCTACCTGAGGAAATAAAACCTTTGCCTATGAAATGTAATTACCTATATGGAGAGCATTCTGTTAAATGATAGAGAAGTGTGGTAGACCCTCAAGAGACCAAAAGAGGTTAAAAGTATGGAGGCTGATTTGGACTTTGGGGTGAGTAGAATTTGGATATTCAGAGCAGAGTGAAGAAGTCGAGGGGGAGCTCCATAAAAGACAGGGTGGTAGGACCAGGGTGCAACGTCCAGAAGTGAACCACATAGGAATATGGAAATAGTTCAGACTATAGAGGATGAGATGGTTGGATGGCATCACCGCCTCAGTAGACATGAGTCTGAGCAAACACTGGGAGATAGTGAGGGACAGGGAAGCCGGGCATGCTGCAGCCCGTGGGTCACAGAGAGTCGGACATGATGAGTGACTGAACACCACCACCACCATGGAGTTTAGACTTTCTGACTGGGAGAGATTTTGAAAGTGAGCCAGAGCCAGACTGGTAAGGATTTAACTGTGAGGCTCATGAGTTTACACATACTGGCCATTTTGCAGAATATTATCTCTCCCCAAATCCTTGGAACCCGTGTAAGGGTATTAGAGTCTGAACCACTCAACTTGAATTGTTGTAGAAAACACAGTGTCTTCATGATGCCAAAACACACTCATGTGACCTCTCTCCTGTGACGTTTGTGGCTTTACACTCCAGTTCAGACAGTCACCCAGTAAAATTAGAGCCGGGTCCAACAGTACCTCATTGTTGATGTTCTTATCTGGGTACAGCCTCAATTATTGACATGATATTTGGTTGCAGCCAAAGAGACCAAGGTGTGTATATTCCATGTGGCCATGGTGTTGCCTTAGAGCATCCAGATGGCTAAGTCTGTTTTTCGCATCTCTACATCATTGATGAATAGATTATTGCCTGTAGCCTGTAGGAAAACATTCATTCATTCCACAAACACTGTGAAGTATCTGCTATGTCGGAGTGCTGGAAACTGTGGACATAAAGGTGATATAGTCTCTGCCTTCCATAACAATGGAAACTGAAGATTCTATAGCAGTTTGGCTTTTGTAGCCCCACTTGCCATGCCATTCCCACTCCTTCCCTACTTGCATATTTACCACCCCCGTGCTCACAGGAGCAGTGCCCATGGTAGCCTCTTCTGACAAAACTGACAGATACAGCTCATAGGCAGGGAGGGCACCAGCCCCTCTTCATAAAGGAAAAACCCTATTTTGTTAATACCTCCAATAATTCCGTTTGCTCTAGCTGCCACAAAAGCTAGATGGTGTTCCTTAGGTCCCTTCTTCATCATTATATCTAGCGACCTGTGACCTTCGACTCTGACTCTTACTTAACATAAAAATATACCCAGTGTGTCACCAATCATTTCTTTACCCGTCCTTGTTATATTTTTGAATCTTGATTCAGCTATGTAACACATTCATTATTCCCCACACATCAACTAAGAGACACGATAAATATCCTTTCTATAAAATTGTCCAAATATGGTAATATCAAACAGGACAGGGTTCAGTAGCATGAGTCAGAAACTTCCCACCTTGTTCATGTATATAGACATTTTTGCAAAGATATAATGTCTAAAAGAATTATATCATTATGAAAATTTTCAAATGCATGCAAAATTAAGGGAATAGCATAATAAACATCTATATCTAGATTTTGCAGTTGTAATATTTTTCCATATTTCTGTCACAAACATTTTTCTTCCTAGTTGGGACAAACCAGCTGTAAAAAATATTTGAGGTGCTGATAGGGGGCATTTGAATATGGCCTGGGTATTAAATAACATTAAGGAATTAGTGCTAAATTTGTTAGGTCTAGTAGTAACATCATGGTTATGTAGGAAAATGTGTTTTAAAATTCAGTTTTCTGAATTATTTGGGTGAAAAGTGATGTCTGTAATCTTATAGTACGTGAGATTGTTGTGAAAATCCAATTGGGAGAAAGTTGGGTAGGAGATGAAAAGAATCAGAATAACAGCTAAATGGTTTTTGTCAATCTATGCTGATGCAATTGTTTTGAGAATAGAATATTTCAATGAATTCTAAACAACAAGCCAACTTTTAAAAACTACCATACAGTGTGCAAAGTCAGAATCATCACCTGATCCTGGGCTCCCTGCCATCTGAGAGCCTCATTCCATCCCATTTCTCCACCACTGGTGTTACTATAATTTATAATAAAAACTGTGTCTATCTTTTGGTGTAGATTTCTCAAAAGTGTTTCATCAAAATGTCCATATTCCTCTTTGCTCTATCAGAACATGCCCCAGACAAAACCACTGAGTCAAATGTCCTACATCAGATTGTCCAATAAAGGATAAAAGCAACATGAATGATGACTTAGGAACCATGGAAAGCAATTGGATATTACCAAAGGAATAGTTATTAACATAATTTTAGACACACCTATTGGATAGTATTTAGACAAGTATAGTAGAAGTCAACTATTTTATATTGGCTGAGTTATTTAAAAATATGTATATGGTAATCTTTGAATTAAATTAGGAGAAATTCAAGTTAATAAAGAGGAAGAGCTGTGAGAATGAATATAAAGTATCTCTTGGGAAAGTGTAAAAATGAGTAAGACACTGCTAGTGTAGAGGACGATTATTATAGATGAGATATTAACTCTATAGTCTGAGTGTGTCTATAATAACTGTTAGAAATAAATTTTTAAGTATTGTCATTTTCTGGATAGCTAAGGATAATAAAGGCAAAATTTGTATTGCATATGTTCACTTAAATCCCATATAAAACGATCACCCTGAGTGACCAACATTAAGATAAGCCAAAGCTCTATTTTTGGTGCCACTTTTCACTCCTTTAAACTTGTTAAACTTGGGATTTGTAAAACTTGATTTTTCTGCATGAGGAGCCAAATAGGAATCTTACAGGAAAAAAATAGTTCTTTTTCTTTTTTTTTTTACCTAAACTATTTTACATGGTATTCTTTCTCCAAAGTAAAACTGGAAGCTATTTAGCAGAAGTTAACCTTCCCCTGGTGACAATTTCTGTCTATAATTTTAGCAATGAATCTTCTAAGGCCAGTTAACATGTATAGCACCATTTGTGCCAACACCAGATGGCCACTGTGTTCTTATGTCCCTGAATATTCTTCTTCTCTGTTTTGTGGGGTAGGTCTGCCTGGTTTTATCTGCTTCTGTGACTTGGAGTGTGTCCATGACATCCTTCCAGCCCCCCAAACCCCTACTTTGATTTCTAATCTATGGGCTCTACTGACATGTATACAGATATGCTTCTCTTAATTTGGCCCCCACATTAGAATACTCACTAAACTTCAACCTGTAGGAATTTAAAACCAACTATGATCTATCAGATATACCCATGTTACCCTAGGCATTTCTGACAAACAGCACACAGAAAACATCCACAAAAATTATTCGATTTTTCCTTAAATAAAATGTTTTTATATGTTATGTTTTTTAATAAAATAATATTGATACCTACACGTGTTGAAAAAGTCTACTAGTACTTAATTTTTTTTTTTTAAGACAGGCACCCCACTCCAACCCATCCCTTCTTACTCCTCAATCACTGTTTTAATGACTTCTTTGGGCATGCCTCCTGATTTCAAAATAATATTCTCAAACTGATGTCTCTTAAATCATTAATTTTAGGCATTATCTATTGACTTTCTATTATGATAGATGAAGATGTAACTCTTTTACTACTTATACCACACTTTCCTTCCCTCATTTCCCCAGTATGGTTGCACCTGACTTCTGGTTAAATGAAACTAGCAGCCAGTTTTCATACTCTTAGAACTAAGTGAGGTAGTGTACTGCCCAAGAACACGGCACTTAGGAGGCTGCCTTTGCAGGCCCACAACTGCTCATCTTCCTCTTAAGGTTCCAAGGAGCAATCTGGTTCCAGTTGTTCATTTCTCCTTTCAGAATTTGATGATGATAAGACTTGGTCGTCAATTCCATGCAGGAGGAAAACTTTTATTCCCAAATCCTGTAACACCTTATTGCAATATTTCGTCAGAACAGACGCAGTCCTTTAGATGGTTGGAAGCCTGTTCATTTCTCTGGTTAGACTGAAGATCAGGATTTGTGAATGTGCCTTCACAAAAAAGAGGGAATTTGAGAAAGAAAGGTCAGGATTCAGACAGGCAAAAGATAGAAGACTATGCTTTAGACTCTTGGTCTCTTGACCTCTTTATCTGAAGCCCTGGAGCTTCTGGAATGGAACATAGTTAGGAGTCAAATGTGGGCAGAGGGTTCTCACTCATGGCTAAGTTTTTATGGCTCCTCTTCCTCAGCTCAGTGGTAGGGCCTGAGCACAAGAGACTAAGCATGTGACTTTTGAGGCTCCTGGTTGATCACATATTCTCAGCTCCCTGCTGATCGTCTTTCATGTCTGTTCTGTCCAGGCCCAAATATGGACCTTTTCATCTCATGCAAATACTTAGAACTTTAAAAATAAATACGAGCTCAATTTTCAATCACGTTTTTTCTCATACTGAAGACACTGAGTGGGATGAAATTGTATTATAGAAGAATGACTTTACAGTTGTCTCTCTACTAAGTTTTAATTTACTTTCATATTAAATACATTCAGCTGCCAGGAAGTTACTGCACAAATTCAGTAGACGATGGTGACAGTTATGGTTATTTAAAAATTACAATGATTGCAAAATACATTATTAACCTGTTTGAGAGCAACCCTGGCAATTTCTTTGTTCACGGAGGTCAACTTTCTCTAGTAAAAGACTCAAACACAATTAACTGGAGAACTTAATTTTATTTCATATAAGAGCTTTCTTTTTTTAACCTCAAATTAGTTATTCTAAAAAATTGGAAGTGGAAAATTTAATAATAGAGTAAATAGATCTAAGCTTCTTTGGAAGTTGTACTTGTCAGTTCTATTTTTGGTTTCTTAGGAAACAAGTTAAAAACAGCTTTTTAAACCTTAATACATTTCTAATTACATTTCTTTCTCCCCTCTGGAGATGCTTGTTTTTCTCTAAAAAGGTGCTGACTTCTTGTATCAATAGGAATATCAGTTTTTAAAAAATTCATATTCCCTCCAACCATAATCATTTAAAATACATATAAATGCTTGCAAAAAGAGAGCACAAAATTCAGGTGCTTTATGTAAAGCTTTTGAAGTTGTTCAGAGTGATCCTATGTTGTTATTTGTGAACACATTTGTAACAAGTAAGGTTGAATTTCCTTCATTTCTCCAGATCTTCAACCACACAACAGTGTGTACAACCTGTGGCTGTAAATGAGTGTGGAGACACAGTTAGCTTCCTCACCTGGAGTAGGAGCAGTGTGAGGATGGGGAAGGAAAGGGGGGAAATTGAGCTGTAGGAATGTCTCTAGCTCCTGTTCTAGCCTGTAGCTCCTGCACCTTGATGTTGAGAGATTTCTGTTACTTTGATTTCCTCTCCTTCACTCACCTTTTTGCAGATGAAAAGTGGGAGGAGGGAGGGGAATTTCACAGGTGATTTGCTGCCTCTTCAGGGGCTGTGAACTGAGGGAAATGGTAGAATCTCTCAGCTTGTCTGCCCTTGTGACAGTTTTTTATGTTGACCAAGTGGTTATGAATGACTTTTCAGCTGCCGTCACCAACTTCCAGGGAGACTCTTAGTTTCGCTGACAGTCTTTAGAAAGAAGAGGAGCATATACCACCCTTCTTGTGGCCACTCTTCCCTTGTTGTCCATACACCTGCCCCGCTTGCCCTTTTTTCCTTTCCCTAGTAGCTCAGGCTTGAGGGGTCTTCATGTTCGCATGGCTGTCTTCTTGTCCTTCAGTTCCCCACTCAGGCATCGATTCCTCAGAGAGGACTTAGTTGGGCTCCATCTCAGTGGACCTGGTGTCAGTCTCTATCACATCACTCTTATTTTCCATAGCACTTTCTGCCATTGGGTATTTCTTTGTCCTCCATCTCCCTCTGGAACCTTCACTCGTAGGAGAATTGAGCTTATATCCTGACTTGTTCAACAATGTATCCCATTAGCAAACTTTTTCTGTAAAGAACTAGAGAGCAAATAGTTTAGGTTTCATGGGCCTAATAGTCTCAGTCACTACCACACTCTGTCACTGTAGTATAAAAGCAGCCATAAGTGATTTGTAAATAATGAATGAAACTGTGTTCCAGCAAAATTTCTTTTTTTTTAATTTTTTTAAAATTTTATTTTATTTTACTTTACTTTAAAATACTGTATTGGTTTTGGCATACATTGAGATGAATCTGCTGCGACTGTATACGAGCTCCCAATCCTGAACCCCCCTCCCACCCCATATCATCTCTCTGGATCATCCCCATGCACCAGCCCCAAGTATCCTGCATCCTGCATCAAACAGACTGGCGCTTCGTTTCTTGCATGATAGTATACATGTTTCAATGCCATTCTCCCAAATCATGCCACCCTCACCCTCTCCCTCAGAGTCCAAAAGTCCGTTCTATACATCTGTGTCTCTTTTGCTGTCTCGCATACAGAGTCATCATTACCATCTTTCTAAATTCCATATATATGTGTCAGTATACTGTATTGGTGTTTTTCTTTCTGGCTTACTTCACTCTGTATAATCAGCTCCAGTTTCATCCATCTCATTAGAACTGATTCAAATGTATTCTTTTTAATGGCTGAGTAATACTCCATTGTGTATATGTACCACAGCTTTCTTATCCATTCATCTGCTGATGGACATCTAGGTTGTTTCCATGTCCTGGCTATTATAAACAGTGCTGCAATGAACATTGGGGTACATGTGTCTCTTTCAATTCTGGTTTCCTCGGTGTGTATGCCCAGCAGTGGGATTGCTGGGTCATAAGGCAGTTCTATTTGCAATTTTTTAAGGAATCTCCACACTGTTTTCCATAGTGGCTGTACTAGTTTGCATTCCCACCAACAGTGTAAGAGGGTTCCCTTTTCTCCACATCCTCTCCAGCATTTATTGCTTGTAGACTTTTGGATCGCAGCCATTCTGACTGGTGTGAAATGGTACCTCATTGTGGTCTTGATTTGCATTTCTCTGATGATGAGTGATGTTGAGCATCTTTTCATGTGTTTGTTAGCCATCCATATATCTTCTTTGGAGAAATGCCTATTTAGTTCTTTGGCCCATTTTTTGATTGGATCGTTTATTTTTCTGGAGTTGAGCTGCATAAGTTGCTTGTATATTTTTGAGATTAGTTGTTTGTCAGTTGCTTCATTTGCTATTGTTTTCTCCCATTCAGAAGGCTGTCTTTTCACCTTGCTTATAGTTTCCTTTGTTGTGCAGAAGCTTTTAATTTTAATTAGATCCCATTTGTTTATTTTTGCTTTTATTTCCAGTATTCTGGGAGGTGGATCATAGAGATTCTTCATGAATGCGAAAATCTGAATTTCATATAATTTACATTACCTAAACATTATTCTTTTTATTTTTTCTAACCATTTTAGCACTTCAGAACTGTGCTTAGCTTGTGGGCTGTACAAAAACAGATAGCTGGCCAGATTTGACCTGTGGGCTGTAGTTCATGAACTCCTGATTAAGAACACTGATTGGCTGGAACTTACCAACAGCTTATAATGAGTTAATTAATAGAATGAAAGAGAGGAATCATTATATGAAGTCGATAGCTTTACTCCTAAAAATAGAATGTGACAATATTCTTGAATCAGTAGATTGTTCCAGATGGATAATAATATCCTCTTTTGATGTCCTCTGTATTCAGCCTGGTTAGTAGAGTGCATGTTGCAAAATGAGCCCAAGCCAATTTAGACATGCATGGCTTTTTGGTGAATGGTAAAAACTGTAAAGGAGGTGGTGTGTTTAGCTACTCTCACACACTTGCTACCAGGTACTAACAAAAGCAGGCTTCAGGCAAAGCTCAGAGACACAAAAGGTATTTATTAACCAAGTATTTATTAACAAATGGCTCAAAACAGTTCATTAGACTTTCTGTAAACTCAGAGGAATTCTGCTGCTCTGTGGGATTCTTTTTAAGTGTTTACACTTCATCCTCTATGCAAAATCCACTGGAGAAAGACAGGGCAGCTATGCAGTCAGAATTCTCTCTGAAGCCAGTAGCTAGATATGGGACCAATTAAAGAATCAACCCCCTAATGTCTTTAATGGCACATGTTGTAATTGCTAGATCCTTATGTTTGTACAAGGGTGATTGAGGGGTGTTTCCAAGTCATTTAAACCAATCCACATATTCTGGATACTTAAAAAAATTAATGTATTTGGCTGTGCTAGGTTTTAGTTGCAGCATGTGAGATCTTCGGGGTCTTTTAGTTGTAGCACATGGGCTCTAGTTCCCTGACCAGGGATTGAACCTGGCCCTCTGCATTGGGAGCATAGAGTCTTAGCCTCTGGACCACCAGGGAAGTCCTTTGAATACTTTTAATTTCACCAGTAATAATATATTTTGAACACATTGTGCTAATACGCTGCTAATCCAAGAATAAAATCCTATTAATAAAATAGCGTAATAGCAAAGTGTTATTCATTGAATGGCAGAAAGATCTGTAGAAGCTGTCTCTGGAATGTTGCCTTTTTTATATAATGCCAACTGACCACTCTGAATTGTGATTCTTGATAGCAAGTTACCTGACCATTCCCAGCATTAAAAGTTAAACTGACTGGCATGTACTGGCATGTCATACTGATAACACTGAAGTATTGGGTTGGCCAAAAAGTTCATTTGGTTTTAAGTACAAATAACACATTTTTCTTTTTCACCGGGAACTTTAATAAACAGTATGCTCACTCACCGAAGGAACCTTTTGGTCAACCAAGTATTAATAGTATAACAGTTGCCTCTAACTTCAGTGCTTAATCTGTGCTATGGAGTGTATAACCACATGTACCGACCTTCTATCACATACATCTGCATCACACTGGGAATTATAAGAATTACAAGGGAAGACAAATTTCTGTTCTAAATCTTCTAGGAATACGCAGATTATCATACAGCAATAACTCATACTTCCTTTTTTTCCAAACTAAATTTACTGAGTATCAAACTAATGCATATTGTGATAGATTTTAGAGCATTTGGAACAACATAAAAGTATTTTAAAAACCTGAAAAGCAGAGCAGGAAAATATCCATAGTTCTTTGACCCAGAGTCAGCCACTGTTGACTGTGATCTTAGTGGACCTGGTGGCCTTCCCTACCCGCCCCTGCCCCACCTCCTTGAGGAGGATGCACGCTCAGTGCAGCAGGTCAGCTAATGGCTCTGTCCACGCACTGCCCTTGGCCTCACGGGGCAGCCTGTATTCAATAATCAGTTGCTGAGGGACTACCACAGCCCAGCCTTCTTGCCTCAGCTGGGACCACTCTTCAGGGCCATCCCAGCTCCAGCACTCCTCCTATGATCAGTAGAGTCCTCTGTAGTAACCGCCTTACAGTTCAGCCTCTTCCCTCTGCCCACCCTGCTTCTGTCCCCACTCATAGCCGCTATTCCCAAGAGCACTCCACAGCAGACTTCTTGCAGGCAAATTTTAGTCTGTTTGCTGGGGAGCCTGACCTATGTATATAATTACAAATTTGGAATTACCCTGTAATTCTGTATTGCAGTCTGATTTTTCACTGAATATTATGCTGGGTGTTTTCCATTTGTTCCTTTAGATCCATGTTCACCCTGTCCCACCCAGCTCTGTTCTGGAAAACTGACTTTTGTGGACTCCATCGGTGGGCTCCCTTACTCTCTACCTTCCAGCTGGTTCTGAAATGGAGGGGGATAGAAAGACCTGGGTGTTTATTCCCTAGGTCCCTCCTTGCCAGGCTGTGGGTTGGAAGGGTCATCATTTCTCTACCTGAAGCCATAGGTCCTGCCACAAAGCCCTCTTGGACAGCTACAGGTGTTACCGTGTTCAAGTAATGGTTCCCTCCCTTCCTTTCCATCCTTTGGATGATGATGACTCCCCAGTGATGCCAACACCCTGGGGTGCTTCATCATCTCTCATTTGTTTCCTTTATCCCTGCCCAATCCTTGGTAAGTGGCTACTCTTCTCAATATGAATATGCCATTGCTTCCTGGCAGGACCATGACTGATACAAAGATGAACCAAAAGCATTTTCCCTCCTGTAAGTGTTCTTTTAAAATGTGATTTTTATTTGTCATATACAATTTCATCATATAAACTTACTAGTGTGTTTTTTTTTTTAACAATTCTCTACTGTTGGAATAAACATATAATTTTTTATTGATTTTTCAACCCTAACATATCAAAGCGTTTATAATACCATTAAAAACTCCCATTAAAAAACTTTTAAAATGACCACTATATTATGTATAGGTAGAGCATGTTTCTTGAGTTGTTTATTCAGTAGTGATGGAGATTTTTTTTCTAATTCATCTGACTTATTTTATATAGTGTTTATACTGACCAAGGAAATGTATTTTCAAGATGGTTGACTGGCTTTGTTCCGTAGCTCCCGTAGATTAAAGCAAGGTTGTGGTTCACATCCACAACCTCAAAGTCCTTAGTTCTAGGCTCTTAAAACAGTTTAGCTGGTGTAAACAACATTTTTACTTATTTTTTTTACTTTTCTGTTTTCTGGGCCAGGCTTTGCTTGGATACTGGAAAATAGACTAGGTGACCCTTTTATGTTGCTTATGTGCTGATAATTCTAGAAAAAATATAAATCATTTAGTGGAAAGAATTGGAAGGAGAATATAGTTTTGATCACCATGTAGCTTGCATAAGAATAGCACTATAGTTGAAAATAGTGACAGTAGGATTTAAATCAAGGACTATGAGACTGGAACAAAGTAACTGAATTCTAAAACTCTGGGGTGCTATCTCTTCATTATTTGGTGGCCTCATGTAAATTTTCTTTACTTAAGTTAACTTTTCTCTATTATTATAAGTACTTAAGTCAATTCATTCATTCAACACATTCAATATTTTTTGAGCACTTAACTATGTGCTCCAGGCACCAGGATATAGCTGGGAACAAGTTGAATAATTTACCTACTCTCATAGCACTGTCTCTTGAGAGTCAGATAATTAACAAATGAATACACGAACAATATAATTATGCAAACTGGTGGCGCAGATGATAAAGAATCCACCTGCAATGTGGGAGATCTGGGTTCCATCCCTGGGTTGGGAAGGTCCTTTGGAGAAGGGAATGGCTATCCACTCCAGTATTCTGGCCTGGAGAATTCCACGGACAGAGGAACCTGGCAGGCTACGGTCCATGGGCTCATAAGACTGAGTGACTTTCACTTCACTCACCTAAAGGAAATAAGATGGTGAAAATAAAAGTGTCAGAGCACTTAACACTGGAAGGTAAGGGGTAAATATACACCTCATGTTGTGTGATATGGAAGGTAGCCTGCTGTAGTAGAGGGAGGGAATAGATATGAAGCTCAGCTCATACAAGTTCCTGAACCTCTCTGAACACCAGCACAGACTGAGCTTCAGTTCAGTTTAGTTCAATTTAGTCGCTCAANACCATCTCATCCTCTGTCATCCCCTTCTCCTTCTGCCTTCAATCTTTCCTAGCATCAGGGTCTTTTCTAAGGAGTTGGCTCTTCACACCAGGTGGTCAAAGTATTCGAGCTTCAACTTCAGCATCAGTCTTTCCAATGAATATTCAGGGTTGATTTTCTTTAGGATTGACAAGTTTGACCTCCTTGCAGTCTAAGGGACGCTCAAGAGTCTTCTCCAACATCACAGTTCAAAGCATCAGTTATTTGGTGCTCGGCCTTGTTCATGTCCAACTATCACTTCTATATACTGCTATTGGAAAAATCATAGCTTTAACTAGACAGATCTTTGTTGGCAAGGTAACGTCTCTGCTTTTTAATATGCTGTCTAGGTTTGCCATAGCTTTTCTACCAAGGAGCAAAGTTTTTTAAATTTCATGGCTGCAGTCACCATCTGCAGTGATTTTGGAGCTCAGGAAAATAAAGCCTGTCACTATTTCCATTGGTTTACATCTATTTTCCATGAAGTAATGGAACGGGATGCCATGATCTTAGTTTTTGAATGTTGAGTTTTAAGCCAGCTTTTTCTATCTCACATCAAATTTTGACTTTGCCCTTGGTCAAGAGTCTACAGGGGTATGAAATCCATTGAGGCGATCAGAAACTATATGCCTTGGAAACTGTTGGACTAATAGAATATTGGAATTTTCTCCTAAATGTAACAGAATTAAGGGTATTATCTCTCAATATTTGGAATATACACTGAACTAAAGGCTGTTTAGCATCCTATAGGTATGAGTCTGAAAATCAAAGTGTAAAAGTATTACTGGGCCCTCTCACCATTCTCCTAGGTTCACTTGGGTAATTTGTGAAATCTGATCCCACAAGTTTAGTTTGTTAGTCTACAGCTGCTAGTTTCTAGGAAGTAGCTGCTTCTACAAGGAGACTTGGTAAGAGTTTCACTAATTCTCAAGTGACAACCCTTATTTGGTTGTTTTGGGCTCTTTAGCCAATAGCTCAACAAACAAATGATGAGTTATTGTATATTTATACTTTGCCAGAAAAAAAAAAAACCTTGATTATCACGAGAATATTGGATTGCTGCTATATAAGAGAACCAGGAAGAGTGGCATCTGGAAGTCAAGGGATTCACTAGGATATTTGTTGCTGTTGTTCAGTTGCTCAGTCGTGTTGACTCTGTGACCCCATGGACTGCACCGTGCCAGCATTTCCTGTTCTTCACTAACTTCTGGAGTATGCTCAAACTCATGTCCATTGAATTGGTGATGCCATCCAATCATCTCATATTTGGTCAGTCATCTCCTTCTCCTCCTGCCTTCAATCTTTCCCAACATTAAGAGTCTTTTCTAGTGAATTGGCTCTTTGCACCACGTGGCCAAACTACTGGAGCTTCAGCTTCAGCATGAATATTCAATGTTGATTTCCTTTAGGATTGACCGGTTTGATCTCCTTGATGTCCAAGGGACTCTCGAGGGTCTTCTCTCAGTACCACAATTCAAAAGCATCAGTTCTTTCTGGTCCAACTCTCATATCCATACATGACTATTGGAAAAACCATAGCTTTGAATACATGAATCTTTCTTGGCAAAGCACTTTTTAATATGCTTTCTAGGTTTGTCTTTTCTTCTAAGGAGGAAGTGTCTTTTAGTTTCATGGCTGAAGTCCCCATCTGCAGTGATTTTGGAGCTCAAGAAAATAAATTTTGTCACTGTTTCCATTTTTCCCCATCTATTTGCTATGAAGTGATGGGACTGGATGCCATGATCTTCTTTTTTCAAATGTTGAGTTTTCAGCTTTTTCAGTCTTCTCTTTCACCTTCATCAAGAGGCTCTTTAGTTCCTCTTCACTTTCTGCCTTAAGGGTAGTGACATATGCATATCTGAGGTTATTGATATTTCTCCCAGAAATCCTGATTACAACTTGAACTTCATCAAACCTGACATTTTGCATGATGTAATCTGCATGTAAGTTAAATAAGCAGGGTGACAATACACAGCCTTGACATATTCCTTTCCCAGTTTGGAGCCAGCTCATCGTTCTATGTCAGTTCTAACTGTTGCTTCTTAACCTGCATACAGGTTTCTCAAGAGGCAGTAAGGCGGTCTGGTATTCCCATCCCTTTAAGAATTTTCCAGAGCTTGTTGTGACCCACACAATCAAATGTTTTAGAGTAGTCAATGAAGCAGAAGTAGACGTTTTCCTGGAATTCCCTTGCTTTTACTATGATCCAACAGATCTTGGCAATTTATTCTCTGATTCCTCTGCCTTTTCTAAATCCAGTCTGTACATCTGCAAGTTCTCAGTTCATGTACTGTTGAAGTCTAGCTTACAGGACTTTGAGCTTTAACTTCTTAGCATGTGAAATAAGTGCACTTGGGCAGTACTTTGGACTTTCTTTGTCATTGCCTTTCTTTGGGATTGGAATGAAAACTGACATTTTCCAGCCCTGTGTAGCCACTGCTAGTTTTCCAAATTTGCTGGCATATTGGGTGCAGCACTTTAACACCATATCATCTTTTAGGATTTGTAATAGCTCAAATGGAGTTCCAACACCTCCACTAGCTTTGTGCATAGTAGTGTTTCCTGAGGCCTACTTGACTTCATACTCCAGGATGTCTGGCTCTAGGTGAGTGATCCCACCATCGTGGTTATCTGGGTCATTAAAACCTTTTCTGTATAGTTCTTCTGTGTATTCTTGCCACTTCTTAACCTCTTCTGCTTCTGTTGGGCTCATACCATTTCTGCCTGTTATTGTACCCATCTTTGCATCCAATATTCCCTTGGTATCTCTAATTTTCTTTAAGAGATATCTAGTCTTTTCCATTCTATTGTTTACCTATATGTCTTTGCTTTGTTCACTTAAGAAGGTTTTCTTATCTCTCCTGCTATTTTTTGGAACTCTGCATTCAGATGGTATATCTTTCATTTTCTCCTTTGCCTTTTGCTTCTCTTCTTTTCTTAGCTATTTGTAAGGCCTCCTCAGAAAACCATTTTGCCTTTTTGTAATTCTTTTTCTTGGGGATAATTTTGATCACCACTTTGTCCATAGATCTTCAAGCACTCTATCAGATCTAATCCCTTAAGTGTATTTGTCATTTCCAGTGTATCATCATAAAGGATTTGATTTAGCTCATCATACCTGAATGGCCTAGTAGTTTTCCCTTAAAGTGCTGCACTCAATACACCAGCAAATTTGGAAAACTCAGCAATGGCCACAGGACAAGAAAAGGTCAGTTTTCATTCCAATCCCAAAGAAGGGCAATGCCAAAGAAAGCTCAAACTACCACACAATTGCTGTCATTTCACATGCTAGCAAGATGATGCTCAGAATCCTTTAAGCTAGACTTCAACAGCACATGAGCTGAGAGCTTCCAGATTGTTAAGCTGGAACTAGCTGCTGAACAACCGTCAACAAGAGAATTTTGGAACCCACCAAAAAACCCCCTGTGACCAAGGACAAAGGAGAAGCCACAAGAAGATGGTAGGATGGGCACCATTACATTTAAAATCAAACCTCATATGCACCAGAAATACTCGGAGGACACAAACAAAACCTTGTGCGTACAAGGACCAAGGGACCTTTCACATGTGAGAGGGTCTCAGGTGACCCCCACATGAGATCGAGCCAGACCTGGGTCTGGCCTGAGTGTCTGAGGGTCTCCTGTGGAGGCACGAGTCAGCAGCAGCCTGCTGTGGAGACAGAGGCTCTGGAACAGCAGTCTGGGTAGGTGCAGTGTCACACAAGTCCTCTTGAAGGAGGTGGCTACGAGCTCCACTACAGAGCCACTGGGCAGGCGACTCACAAACAGGAGAACAATCACACCAAGAAGGTCTCACGCTGCTGCAGAAGTTCTTGGGCCCATAACAGACTTCCCAACTTGGGGATCAGGCAAAAGGACTGAGTATCCCTAAGGAATCTGACTTTGAAGGTCAGCAGGATTGATGACAGACCTTCCTCAGGACTGGGGAAACAGACTCTTGGAGGGCACAAACAAAGCCTTGGGCACTCCAGGACCAGGAGAAAGGAGCAGTGACTCCACAAGAGACTGAGCCAGACTCGCCTGTGAGTGTCCAGGAGTCTCTGGTGGATGGGTCGACAGTGTGGCCTGCCAAGTGGTCAGGGGCACTGATTACAACAGTCCTGGGAGGCCTGGCAGGCTGGCACAAGTCCTTTTGAAGGAGTTTGCCATTACTGCTATTTCCCCTACCATAATTTGGCTTGAGGGCTACAGGGAGGGAGGGAGGGGAACACAGCCCCAACTATCAGCAGAAACTTGGATTAAAGATGTACTAAGTATGGCCCCACCCACCAGAGCAAGACCCAGTTTCCTTCAAAGCCAGTGCCTCCCATTGGGAAGCTTGCATTAGCCTCTTCTCTTCATCCATCAGAAGGCAGACAGAATGAAAACCACAGTCACAGAAAACTAACCAAACTGAATGGCTTCCCTGACAGCTCAGTTGGTAAAGAATCCACCTACAATGCAAGAGACCTGGGTTCAGTCCCTGGGTTGGGAAGATCCCCTGGAGAAGGGAACAGCTACACACTCCAGTATTCTGACCTAGAGAAGTCCATAGACTATCATCTGTGGAGTTGTAGAGTCAGACATGACTGGGTGACTTTCACTTTCACTTCAATTTCAACCAAACTGACCACGTGGACCACAGCTTTGCCTAATTCAATGAAACTATGAGCCATGCCGTGTAGGGCCACCCAAGACAGACAGGTCGTGGTGAAGAGTTCTGACAAAATGTGGTCCACTGGAGAAGGCAACGGCAAACTACTTCAACATTCTTGAGAACCCCCACAAACAGTATAAAAGGGTTTCCCCTACTTTCTTCAACTTAAGTCTGAATTTTGCAATATGGAGTTCATGATGTGAGCTACGGTTAGCTCTCAGTCTTGTTTTTGCTAACTCTATAGAGCTTCTCCATCTTTGGCTGCAAAGAATATAATCAATCTGATTTTGCTATTGACCATCTGGTGATATTCATGTGTAGAGTCCTCTCTTGAGTTGTTGGAAGAGGGTGCTTGCTATAGGGTGCAGTGCATTCTCTTGGCAAAACTCTGTTAGCATTTTCCCTGCTTCATTTTGTACTCCAAGGGTAAACTTGCCTGTTACTCCAGGTATCTCTTGACTTCCTACTTTTGCATTCCAGACCCTTCCCTTATGACGAAAAAGACTTTTTTTTTTTTGGTGTTAGTTCTAGAAGGTCTTATAAGTCTTCATAGAACCATTCAACTTCAGCTTCTTCAGCATTAGTGAGAGGGGCATAAGCTAGCACATACACTTGTGCTTTTATCTCCAGTGGGAACCTTTTTTGTACAGTGCAACAGCCCTGGTCTGACAAAAGTATAACCAGGAGTTTAGTCATCTCAGGGTGAAGATCCGGTTACCCTACCAATCAAACAACCTAGACTTGTTTAGAAGAAGTTCTGGTTCTGGATAAGAGTAATCTAAAACAGGTAGTATTTAGATAAACATGATGAATATCATTAAGCAGGTTCACAGGAAATGCTGCCAGCATCTAATCCATAACTCTTTGCCTGTATCACTTTGGTGTATGGTAGCAGTTACCTGTATTCCTTTTCTTAAAGTTTCTTTTCCTTTTTTTTTTTTTTTTTTAATTTAAATGACCAAAGCTCGGTGTGCTGTCTGCAGTGCAACTCATAAGTGCTAGGGAATTCCTGTCCTTTGGAAGAAGTCCTCAACTGATCCTAGTCCGAGTATAAACAACACAACTGTCTCAAACTGTAAGCGGGAAAGTCACTTTATACAATTCTTTTACATGGGCTCCAAGAGGTTTTCAGCTCAACCAAGCTTCAGTTGCCTTCAGGAGTAGCTGGCTTGATTCTGTGCCCTTTATTTGCTGCTTTCCCATTCTTATTGCATGCCCCTTCTCCTCTGCTTGTACTTTTCTTCACCTCCAAAGGAGCAACTTGCATGTGATCATTTTCTCAGGATCTTCTTTGGGGAAACATAAATAAATTGGGAAAAGAAAGATGGGTTATTATTGGTTTCTTTTCAAACATAATCATAAATCAAGCTGAGAACTATGTTTGGTGCCCATGTATCTCATACATTAATAAATGAGAACCTAACAGAAGCTAGAAGTATAAAACATAGTTCTTGAAATCTATCCCAACTTATTTTAATGTAAGCATCAATAATAACAGTTGAAAATGAAAATTTCAAAGGGAATGCAAAACTGAGCTGAAATTATAGGTATAAAATGGGATTGTCCTTGAGAAATTAGGATTTATCCTAATTTCTAGACTATCCTTTGCAGTTTGTACTGACTTCATAATTTGGATTCCATTTTTGGTTTCACATTCCTATGAGCCCGAAGTAACAGAATCTTGGCTGTTTTTCTATGCTCTGACTCTTGAATTTTGCCCCGTGCTAAAGATATCTCTTCATCTGGGTCCAGGACATTCTGCCATGACTTGAACCTCAGCTGTATAATTCAGCACCCCACTATCATAAGCCTTTGAAATATTTGAAATCATAATTCTTGTCTATTAGTATTTTGTAAATAATCTCAGGACATTTTTTTTCTGTCTCTTTTCTATCTTTTTGATGGTCTTTGTAGTTTTCAATTCCCTCGTACCTCAAAAGATCTTGGATATTTCCAATGTTCTAGGGAACATCCCAGTCTGATTAAGAAGCAACCACTGTTAAATAAGACAGCTTTTCTTTCACTGTCCAGCCTGGACTTTTTCAGACTTGGCTGAGCATCCTTGGCCCATGGGGATACCCTCATCTCTCAACAACTCTGGGAAGCAGAGTGACGCCCAATTTACACATACCAAAATTTTAGCAAGACAAATCATTTTAATTGAATTCCAAGGTAGTTAGTTTGGGTTCTGGAAATTCATCGCTGACTGTGGGTGGCCTCTTGAGAGCAGTATATGTGTGNTTGTTTGATATGCTGTTATCCTTGTTGTTATCTATTTTATATATTGTAGTATGTATCTATTAATCCCAAATCCCTAATTTATCCCTTCCCCCCTTTGCCTTTGGTAACCATAAGTTTGTTTTCAATGAAACTATTCTTAATTAGGATCACAGTCTGTCTCCAAGGTCACAGTGGTACAGTATTTTCAAATAATCATTTCTTGAGGACACGGGGCAAGAAATACAGAGAAACATTCCAGGGGCCTGAACAATGTTAGTCTCATGAGAGTGAATGTTCAACATTACAGGTTGCATTTGCAGTACTAAAGTGCCGTGTCCTGAGTAGCAGAGGCTACTCTTTCATTCTGCAATAAATCTATTTGTCTTTTTGTATGTGGGGGCGCTATAGGATATGAGCCCAGGGCTGGGGGTGTTTTGCTGAGACCTAAGGGCAGTATTGCCTAGGATGTCCCAGTTATATAACCCAGTAAACTTTCTTTCCCGCTTAAGCTAGTTTAAACTGAAAGGAAAGAAAGACACTAAACTGAACCTAAAAAAAGAAGTCTCAAATCATAAAATTAGGTACAAAATATAATAGAAAGTAAGATCGTATTCATGATAGAACCCTAAATAAAATGCTCAAGAATTTAATAGACTCATGGAATAAATAGATACATGTATAAAATATATGTAAAGAAGCCATTATTAAAATACATGATAGAAAAGCAGAAAACTTGATTAAATAGGGGAGATGCTATGTCTTTGGATTAAAAGATTCAATATTATAAAAATACCAGTTCATTTTATAAAGATACCAGTTCATTTCAAATTAATTAATGCATTTAAAGAAATTCTAATTTTAATAAAAAACTGTTGTCTTTCCAACACCATTCCATACCAGATCTGTGGTTGCCCCTGATTAATCCAAGCAAATAATTTAAATCGTGTCCTTGTCAGTTGTGAATGGTTAAAAAAAAATTGATGCCAGGACACACAAAAAACAGTTTGCTAATGGCTTCTAGTCTTCTGCTACACGCAAGTGAAGATACAATGGCAGCCATCCTACACCATAAGGAGACCTAGCTATGGGATGAAGTTGACATAGTGGACAGCAGAGCCGGAAAACGGGAGATGGAAATACAACGGGTTATTAATGACATTGATGAGCCACTGTTTCAAGCAACCCTCATATTTGATCCACTTTTGGATTGAGCTGAAAGCCAGTCAATTTCATTTTTGTTTAAGCCTCTCTGAGTTGACTTTCAGTGTTTTGTTTGTTTGTTTTTTACTTTATTTTACTTTACAATACTCTATTGGCTTTGCCATACATCGCGGCTTAGCATGTCTTAGCTAATACAGTAATCATCTCCCAGCAATGTTTCTTAAAGAAACAACAGAGTGTTTTAAAACTTATTTAGAAGAATAGAGAACTTAAAATAGTACAGTAATTTTAGCATTATAGTTCAAATACAGGCCAGGTAGGTCAATGAAATAGAACAGAAAGTTCAGAAACAGACCCTGATTTATGTAATTACTGTATAATAAAGATGGATTGTTTAGTAAACAATGTTGAGACCATTTGGAAACATAAGTATTCCTCCCTCCTACCAAATAAATCCTATCCAGATTAAGAGTTCAGTGTCAAAGTGAAACCATTAAAGAACAGGGAGAAAATATACATATCAAATCTTGGAATTAGTGAGGGCTTTATAGACAAAGTTGAATAAAATGTGAAGGAAATGCAGAATGATTTCGAAGTATTTAAAAGTTTATATGCTAAGGGACAGCATAAACAAAATTTATGGTCAAAAGGTAAATTGTCAACATAGTTGCATTATATAGGTTGTAAGTATATATAATAAATATTTGCATAAAACACAGCACCCCCAAATACAAATAGAAAAAAATAGGTAGTTCACAAAAAAGAAAAGACATTGATTAGCAAATATATGCAAAATGTTTCATAACCCAAGTAAACAAATTTAAAGAGAGGTTTTTTCAACCATCAAATTGGCAAAGATTAAATAGAATACCAGCACAATATTGTGAATATTCTAAGTGCCACTGAATTGTTCACTTTAAAATTATTGCTGCTGCTGCTGCTAAGTCACTTCAGTCATGTCTGACTCTGTGCAACCCCGTAGAGGGCAGCCCACAGGCTCCTCTGTCCCTGGGATTCTCCAGGCAAGAATACTGGACTGGGTTGCGATTTCCTTCTCCAATGCATGAAAGTGAAAAGTGAAAGTGAAGTCCCTCAGTTGNGTGTGTGCACTCTACGAGTAGGCTTTTCTCTTCTCTTAGCTTTCTTAGTTCCTTTGGGATGTTGCTAGTGTCAGTTCCTTCAGTGCTTCTAACATACATCTTCTCTGACATTTAGACATCTTTCATGTGATTCATAGATTTTATTTCTTGAGTAAATGTTAGGAATAGGCTTAGCTGTATGTTACAGAAACCCCACATAATACTGGCTGAAAGAAAACACAGGTTTGTTTTTCTCTTATGTAAGAGATGACCTGAGGATACAGTTAGGGCTCAAGTGGCAGTGCTCTAGTCACAGGGATCCAGACTTCATGCTCTATGTCTCCTCATAGTCAGAGGGTGGCTGCCACAGCTCCAGCTCTAGCATCCACAGTCCAGGCAGCAAGATGGAAGAAGGGAAAGAGACCTGCTTCCTGACTGGGTCATCTGCCTTTAAAGCGATTTCTTAGGAGCTCTATTCAGTGACCTGTGCTTCATTAGTCACAGGAAAGGGTGGTAAGTAAATGCTTTTAGCTGGGCATATTGCCATCTCAAGTAAAACTAGGGTTCTTTACTGCAGAAAAGGGGCTGGATGTGTATATATGGGCCATCTAGAGACTTCTGCCACAACTTAATTCCCAAGGGAGCAGAGTCTGCAATCCAGGCTTGGGTGTGGACCATTTATCTGGGAGGGGATCCCAGGAAGCAGAATAATAGAGAAGGGAGAGTGAAATAGGGAAGCAAGAAAAGTCAGTGAAGGGTTGCTGTAGAGTTGGGCTCTGTTACTGTAGGGTCAGGGCCACTGTGTCTCTGAGGACTCTGAAGAACCATGAAGAATGCATCTCCAGGACAGTTTCCTTCTCCCGATTCCCTAGGCTGGGGAGAAGCTGGGAGACTTCTCCACTGACTGTCCCATTGGTTTTCTCCAGGGGGGTTAAACTCCCTTGCCTTTACTGATAAAAGTGGTGAACGGTGTTCACAAAGACCCAGCCACTTTTTCTGTGGGGGGTGTGTTAGTTTTCTATCCTTAAGTAACAAATTACTACAAAATTAATAGCTTAAAATAACACTCATTTATTAATTACTACAAAGTTAATTACTGACTCAATTAGAAAAAAACCCTGATGCTGGGAAAGATTGAAGGCAGGAGGAGTGGGGATGCCAGAGGATGAGATGGTTGTATGGCATCACCAACTCGATGGACATGAGTTTGAGCAAGCTCTAGGTGTTGGTGATGGACAGGGAAGCCTGGCATGCTGCAGTCCATGGAGTCACAAGAGTTGGACGTGAGTTGAGATGTTTGATGTGGTATTGGACTGCACCCCACAGGCCTTCAAGTCATGTCCTTGCCCAGCCTCAAGAGTGAAGAAAGAGCCCAGAATCAGCAACAGAGACATCAGTGGATGTGGGGGAGCATGTCTGAAGCAAGGTCCTAGAGCGATACCCCCACACTGTGTAGCAGATGGTGGGCAGGATGTGAGATGAGGGGATTGGGGAAGGAGGAGGGAATTGACATCATCAGGCTGGCTCATCAGTTACCAGGGAAACCAGAGGAACACATCCCCTCACCACTCCTTTGATAAGCTATCATAGGGAAGTTCTCATCTACAGAGTAGAACAGTCATAGCTGGGACTGGGACAAGTGAGTAGGCACTTACTGACGAGGCTCTATGATTAAGAAGGTAGGTCGGTCATGTGGGCAGGGTGTGGGTGGAGCAGGGACTGGTCAAGTAGCAGATATACAGAGAACAAGAGAACAGCCATCTTGGGTGGCCTGGTCACACACATAGCGTTGCTGGATTCTCTGACTGGGGCAAAACAAAGCTGAAAACAAGATGTTGAATGGGCTGAGTTCTCATCTGAAGGCACTGGTGAAAAACCCACCTCTAAGCACTTTTGAGTTGTTGGCAGAATTCAGTTTTCTGTGGTTGTAGGATTGAGGTTTCTGCTTCTGTGTGTGTCTGTGTTAGTCACTCAGTCGTGTCCAACTCTGCGACCCCATGGACTGTAGACTGTCAGGCTCCTCTGTCTAGGCACTGAAGTGGGTTGCTATTCCCATCTCCAAGGGATCTTCCCAACCCAGGGATCGAACCCTGGTCTCCTACATTGTAGACAGATTCTTTATTGTCTGAGCCACCAGGGAAGCCCAGGTTTCTGCTTACATGCTGGCTGTTTTCTGGGGTTAACTATCAACTCTCAGGAGCCTTGTGGCTCTCTCTGTCTTTAAGGCAGCAACTATGCATTGAATCCTTTTTTGTGCTTCAAATCTGATGTCCTCTTCTACCATTTACAGAGAACAATTTAGTGGGTTTTAGTATATTTACAATATTGTACCACCATTATCTTTTTGCAGAATATTTTCATCACCCCATAAAGAATCCTTATATCCATTATATAAGTCACTCCTTCTCTTGTACCCTCAACTTCTGACAACTACTAACCTACTTTCTGTCTCTATGGATTTGCCTGTTCACATAAATGATATCTTACAATATGTGGTCCTTTGTGACTGACTTAGCATAATGTTTCTCAAGATTTATTCACATTGTGGCATGTATGAATACTTCATTCTTTTTTGTGACTGAATAATATTCCATTGTATGAATACACCACATATTGTTTACCCAGTTATCACTTCTTGGACATTTAGATTGTTCCCACTTCTTGGCTATTATGAATAATGTTGTTATGAACATTCATGACATAGTTTCATGTGGACATGTTTTTAGTTCTCTTAAAATTTCTGGGTCCTTTGGTAACTCTATGTTGAACTTTTTGAAGAGTAGCCAAACTGTTTCCCAAAGTGACTGTACCATTTTACAAAGCAGTATATGAGAGTTTTTCTCCACAACCTCACTAGTGCTTATTACAGTCTTTTTAATTTCAGCATCCTAGTGAGCATGTGGTGATATCTCATTTGGTTTTGATTTGCTTTTTCCCAGTGATTAATGATGTTGAACATTTTTCGTGTGTTTATTAGCTATTTGTATATACTCTTGGGAGAAATTTCTGTCCAAATCCCTTGACTGTCTTTAAAACATTTAGATTATTTGTCTTTTTAATTGTTGAGTTGTAAGAGTTCTTTCTTTTTTTTTTTTTACATCCTGCATATTAGACCCCTATCAGATATAGAATTTGCAAATATTTTCTCCCTTCTATGGATTCCTTTTCTTGATGGTGTCTTTGTAGCAAAAGATTTTTTATTCTGATGATGTTCATGTTTCTTTTGCTGCTCATACTCTTGTTGTGACATATTAGAAATCTTGCTGAAGCTAAAGTCATGAAAATTTCTACCTATTTTTTTCGAAGCATTTATATGCTGAGCTCTTATAATTAGGTCTCTGATTCACTTTGAGTTAATTTTTACATATGGTATAAGGTTAGGGATCCAACTTTACTCTTTTGCACTTAGGTATCCAGTTTTCTCAGCAACATTTGTTAAAGAGACTGTTCTTTCCCCATTGGATAATCTTGATATCCTTGTAGAAAATCAATTCACCATGGGTACACAGACACATTTCTGAACCCTCAGTTCTAGTCTATTGATCCATAATTTGTTCATATGCCAGTACCACACAGTTTTGATTACTGGTTATAGTAAGTTTTGAAATTGGAAACTGTGAGACCGCCAACTTTAGTCTTCTTTTTGAAGATGTTTTTGGCTATTTGTAGTTCCTTGCAATTCTATAAGAATTTTAAGACCAGGTTGTCCATTTCTACAAAAAACTAAAGTTAAAAATTTAATGGGGATTTTACCAAAACTGGAGATCAGTTTGGGAGTTTTGACATCTTAACAATATTAAGTCTTGGAATTCATAACCATAGGATTTCTTTTCATTTATTTAGGTCTTCTTTAATTTCTTTCAACAATGTTTTATAGTTTTTAATGCATAGTGTTGCACTTCTTTTGTTAAATTTATCCCTAAGTATTTTATTCCCTGTCTCTTATACACATCTTTACTGATAAAAGTGGTGAACGGTGTTCACAAAGACCCAGCCACTTTTTCTGTGGGGGGTGTGTTAGTTTTCTATCCTTAAGTAACAAATTACTACAAAATTAATAGCTTAAAATAACACTCATTTATTAATTACTACAAAGTTAATTACTGACTCAATTAGAAAAAAACCCTGATGCTGGGAAAGATTGAAGGCAGGAGGAGTGGGGATGCCAGAGGATGAGATGGTTGTATGGCATCACCAACTCGATGGACATGAGTTTGAGCAAGCTCTAGGTGTTGGTGATGGACAGGGAAGCCTGGCATGCTGCAGTCCATGGAGTCACAAGAGTTGGACGTGAGTTGAGATGTTTGATGTGGTATTGGACTGCACCCCACAGGCCTTCAAGTCATGTCCTTGCCCAGCCTCAAGAGTGAAGAAAGAGCCCAGAATCAGCAACAGAGACATCAGTGGATGTGGGGGAGCATGTCTGAAGCAAGGTCCTAGAGCGATACCCCCACACTGTGTAGCAGATGGTGGGCAGGATGTGAGATGAGGGGATTGGGGAAGGAGGAGGGAATTGACATCATCAGNCTGAGTGACTTCACTTTCACTTTTCATTTTCATGCATTGGAGAAGGAAATGGCAACCCATTCCAGTGTTCTTGCTTGGAGAATCCCAGGGACGGGGGAGCCTGGTGGACTGTTGTCTGTGGGGTCGCACAGAGTCGGACATGACTGAAGTGACTTAGCAGCAGCAGCAGCAGCATGCTGGTAAATAGATTCTCAATTCTAGATCCTCTATTAAAGTACAACATTACACTGCTGTTTACATTTGATGTCCAGGACCAGACATGAAATACAAAGAATTAGGTGTGTCCTAGGTTTTGAGACAAGCCTAACTAGGGGAAGTTCTTGCTCTTTGGAGGCTGTGAGGATCGTGCTCTGCGTAGCTGAGGTGCAAGACTTACTATAAAGGCTGTCTTTGATGTCTTCTATAACAAGACTGGCTTTGGGGAGTGTTGTTACTTCTCTGTTTGAGAATATAATTTTTATTTTACTCTGAGGACTGTGATGTTCAATTTCCAGGTTCTACTGGTTATATTTAATTCCTAGATATTATAAGTCATTTACTTACTAAAGAATAAATTTAACTCTAGGCTCACCAGTTTTTTCCCCCTACCCTTTACATCTACCATTTCTCTACATTACAGTGCTGTCTTTCTTCTACAACTTTAAAATTCATTATTTCTATCTCTGATTTATCAGAAGGGTAGAACAATCAGTGTTTGAAAATTTAGTCAGAGTAAACCTGTATCTCACATGATGCCAGGAATTTTGCTTTATTCCTTTTTTTTTCTAACTTATTTTAGCTAATTTATATATGGCAAGATTTTGATCAGGGGTGTTAACATGTTTACATTTGGTAAGGGGATGGTTGTAATCTTCACCTACTGCCTGCTTTAGAAGTTGGCACATAGTAGGTATTCATTGTAGGTGAATGAAGGGATACACAAATGAAGAAGTGAATGAATGATGAATGACTTTACTATTTGGTGTAGTAATAGGGGTGATGGTGTAACCATTTTCAATTTTTAGCAGGGCATTTTTTAGATTCTTTTTCCATTTGAAGCTGTAGACTTTTTTTTTTGTTAACTGATCTTCATGTTACCTAAGCTTTTATTTAGTTTTGGAGATGTTGGAATCTTTTGGAAAATTTGTTAATTCCTCTGGCTAATGACACTTAGGGAGACCATTATCTCTGGATAACTGTAGTGGATGGATTGCCTTTCATGTTAGAGGAAACAGTTGTCATAGATAATGCATCAAATTGCACAGAGACTTTCTACTTTGTTTTGCTTTTTAATTTTAGTTTGAGTTCATCCATCATCCTGGAGCCTCAGATGTAATCTCTTTTTTCCCTGGACTGCTGACTGAATTAATTTCTCTGTGCTTTACTGGGTCTGGAATAACCCAGTTATGATCATGTTAATAGTGGTTTGTCATTGTAAGCCTTTACTATCTAGCCCAGCATCAAAACAGGAGTGAAAACACTAAAAGAGTACAAGGAAAATGGCTTTGTTTCTGACCTGGCACACACAGCTTATTACATATGACCCTGGTGATAAGTGTGAAACTGAGGCGCTCATGTGCTGCATTCTTCATGAGTCAGTTCACCTACTGGGTTAGCAGATTTCCTTTTATACAATAGTTGTATAATTTGTAGCTGCACAGTAGTCAGATGCATTTTAAAAATTAAGTTCATTTCATTTTGATTGAATAAATATATTCCTGTATAAAAATATTCAAAAACTTTATGTAAAGAGGAAAATTTAAGTCACCTGTTATCCTACCACCTAGAAATAACCACAGTTTAATAGAAACTATCTCTTTTTTATGTCTTGGTTATTTTCACCACGAAAAAATTTTAAAATACATTTTTTTAAATTATCTGGGTAAAATAGATTTACTTCTAGAAAAAGTAGATGATATAAGTTAAAGAAAAAGAATACTCATTATAATACCATCTAGAGATAGTTGATATTAAGATTTTGATATATATTCTTCCAAACTTTTAACTACATAATAAAATATCTAAAATTATGATGAGGCACACAATTTTTATAAAACTGGAAGCATGCCATACATAATTAGGTATAAATTATTTGAAAATATCTTTGTGTCAGTAAATATATATATCCCTATGATCATTACTAATGGCTTTTGACATGCCAGTGTTTTGATTATAAAATAAATAAATTTAACAAAGCTCAGATGATTAAAAATTAGGCCATTAAAAACTTCTTTGATAATTGCTTATGTTGGAGTTTGTACCATACATAATTCTTACATCTTTATGAATCCAGTCTGTCGGTTTCACTATGATTTCTGCCTTTGGGATCATGCTTAGTAATTCCTTCACAGTACAAATATTTTAAAATTATTCAGGCCTGTGTTCTTTTAGTACCTTGATATTTTCTATTTTAAAACTAAAACCAATATAGAATTTATCTTATATATTATGAGACAGGAATCTGTTTATTTCTAAAACCTTTAAGTAAGTTATGCCACTGCCAGTTTTGTCATAAACAATGATCTGTATAAATAAATGGATATGTTCCTGGGCCTTAAAGTTTTGTTTCATTGATTTATTCCATTCTTTTGCAAGATCCATACTGTTTTAATTACTGAGTGTCTGTAGTATGCTTCAGTGGATGTCTGGCTGAGCCAAACCTCTTAGAAGTTTTTGGCTAGTCTGACAGTTGGTCATCTTCCAGATCAACAAATGTGAGAATAATCTGTCATGTTTCAATCATTTTTTGCAACTTGATTTTTTTCTCAAAATTGTGTTAAATGTAAAGATTAATTTGGGGAGATTGACATGTTTATATCTTCCCATCAAAAATATAAAATACAGTTTGTGTAGTTGACAGTACTATATTATACACTTGAAAGTTGCTAAGAGAGTATATCTTAAATGTTCTTACACAAAGCTACATGTTTTGCCATGTGTAGTGAAAATCCAGTTCGAGTAGCTTAACCCAACAGTTGTTTTTCTCAAGTAAAGAGAAGGGTAACAGTAGACAGTCTAGGGCTGTTACAGTGGTGTCACGAAGTCATCAGGGATGCAGGTTCTCTTGGTCCTTAGGTATAGCTCTTGCCCTTGTGATGAGGCTCTCCCACCTCCAAGGCTCATATTCATGTTTATGTCCCTTTCTATCAGGAACAGTATCTTCACTGGAGACCTCTATAAATAGAGGCCTTATCTCTTTAGCCAGCACTTGGGTCACATGGGCATTTTTCCATCTACCAGGGATCTTGGAAGGTGAGTATTTTTAAATGGGTGCATTGCCATCCAAGAAAAAATAGTGTTCTATTCATAAGTAGAAAAAAGAGAATGAAGCTTGGATGGGTCTGTGTCTTGGTTATGGAAGTTACACTTAAAGCTGTTATAATCTACAAAAGAATGGTAAGATACACGTGACAAGTTCAACAGTTTAAGACTTCCGTGTGATAAATTACATATATACAGTCAGGCAATAAATGCTTTCAAAGATTAGAGGTAGAAGAGCTCCCTGGAAGATGGAGTTAACTAGGAAATCTTTAATATAGGAGGTGGGACTTGAATGAAGTAAAAGATGGGTCAAATATTATACAGAGGTACTAGATGCCTGTTTTGCAAGTATATTTTTTCAAATATACTTAAAAGTATTTTTGAATCACTAGACCAGCTTGGCAGGAGTAATGCCTATATACCAAGGGGCAATGGAAAATATGTTGGGACAACATAATGGAGGATTATGTGTGCCACCATGAGGAGCGTGGATTTGAGACTTGCTTGTATCAGCCGATCTATTGGGGATTTCTAAAAAGAGGAATAATAAGGGAAAGTAGAATAGAAATGATAACATGTTAGAGTTTAAAAGAGCAATTCACAGATTAGTAAATTAGAAGTCATTAATATATAATGCCATACTTGCTATCCAGTAGTTGAGATAGTTCATAGCATTTTTTACCAAAGCAGTTGGTTCTAAGGAGACTCCAATACCTAAAATGAATATTTAATACTGTTTCACTTGAAGCCCCGGATACAGAACAATGGAGCTCTAAAGTTCAAATTCTCGGGTAAACTTATTTTTTTATATTGCCAAGAAATTCTTTGTTTCTGTTATCTTCACATGGATTTGAAATATTATGTCAGAATATTTTATCATATTAATACCCAAGTGTAATCTTTCTTAATTAAAATCATTTCCCTAAGCTTGCACTGAATAATTTATAAAATGTAGATTGAAAACAGATTGGTGCTCCTTTGGCTAAGTGTATTTTTGTTGTCTATTTCTTCATCCTCAAATTTTTCATTTGTTGAAAATGCTTAAACTTCAAAGCAATTATGTTGACTCAGTGTTTTATTTTCCTTTTAAAATCAATCGTAATACATTTTGCAAAGTTTTTTTCTTTGAATAATTGAGGTGTGTTAGAGCTTTCCCTAGATATACTCATGGATTTTTAAAATGACAGATATTAATTCTAAAAAATGACATGTATTTATTCAACTGTAAATCTCACAACATAGGAGGATATGCTATCTTCTACTTTAATAATATCAATTACTTTTAGTGGTTTGACATAGCAGTTTGTGTAAAAGACTGATTCAACTGAAACATAAAACATGCTTGAAATACTTCCTGTGTAATTATAAATCTGAAGCTTGAATTACCTCATTTATTTAGTAATTGAAATATCAGAAATGTTCATCATTAGTACCTCATCTCTTCAGAATCTCCTCCTTAATTACCATAAGATCTTTCTTTTTAGAGCTCATTAATATGAATTTAAATCCATGTAGAAGTACAGATATATCACTATAATGCAATTACACCCAGCTACTTAAAATTTCAGTTGGGTACTTTTTGATTGTTGTTCAGCTCCCACCCACTGATGTTGGGTTTGGCTTTGAGACTTGCTTTGGTCAATGGTTTGTTAGTGGATGTGACACAAACTTTTAATATGCTTCCATGATTGGGCTTTGGTTTTTCACACTGGTAATTTGTCATAAGAAGGGCTTTTCCTGGGGAATTGCTGTCCCTTCAGCCTGGTCCCAGAGTGAACACAGGTGGAATGAACCTGAGCCCAACCCACAGCCGGAAGCAAAGCCACTTAACCAAGTCCAGACTTGACCAGCCTTATTCCAGTGAACACATAGACCCCTGAGCATGAGAATAAACCCAGCTTTTTGTTTGAGGTGCTTTATTCTGTAGGATTATTGTGGCAATAGTTGATTTATACTGTTTATAAAAAATATGTCATTATCTTTTCATTAATAAAATGTATAATAATATATTATTAGATTATCAGTTGTCTGCTTTATTAGTTGCAAAGTAATAGCATATAATACTAATCAATTGGGGGTTTCTTGTGGTGTGGCCATTGCAAATTTTAAGTAAAATGCCTGATATGAAGCACTTTCCTTTTACAGACTTGGTTGGTACTTCAGGTCATCACTAAAGGAAATGATTATAGGAGTGACAGCTAACATTTATTGTGGGCCTGCCAGACATGTGCTTGACATTCATGCCACATCTTCTTTCATAGCAAACCTGTCAATCAGTAAACACATATTTATTGAGCACTTATTATATCCCAGATGTTGCAAGGTACATTGTCCTTTTTTTTTTTAAGTAAGATAGTACTCTTATTTATTTATGAAAGAGTTTTAATTTTGTTTCTGTTTTTTTAAAAAATTTTATTGGAATATAGTTGCTTTATGATGCTGTGTTTCTGCTGTATAGAAAAGTGAATTAGCTGTAAATATACATATATCCCTTTTTTGGATTTCCTTCCCATTTAGGTCACCATAGAGCATTGAGTAGACTTTCCTGTGCTTTATAGTAGGTTCTCATTAGTTAATCTATTTTATACATAGCAGTGTATATATGTCAATCCCAATCTCCCACTTCACTCACCTCCTATTCCCCCTCCTTGGTATCGATACATTTGTTCTCTACATCTGTGTCTCTATATCTGCTTTGCAAATAAATTCATCTCTATTTTTAGATTCCACATGATATTATGCAAATTTCTCTTTCTGATTCATTTCACTCTGTATAACAGTCTCTAGGCATATCCACATCTTTGCAAATGGCACAGTTTCATTCCTTTTTTGTGGCTGAGTAATATTCCAAAATCACTGCAGATGGTGACTGCAGCCATGAAATTAAAAGACACTTACTCCTTAGAAAAAAATTATGACTAACCTAGATCGCATATTGAAAAGAAGAGACATTACTTTGCCAACAAAGGTCCATCGAGTCAAGGCTATGGTTTTTCCAGTGGTCATGTATGGATGTGAGAGTTGGACTGTGAAGAAGGCTGAGTGCCGAAGAATTGATGCTTTTGAACTGTGGTGTTGGAGAAGACTCTTGAGAGTCCCTTGGACTGCAAGGAGATCCAACCAGTCCATTCTGAAGGAGATCAGCCCTGGGATTTCTTTGGAAGGAATGATGCTAAAGCTGAAACTCCAGTACTTTGGCTACCNGTTGGAGAAGACTCTTGAGAGTCCCTTGGACTGCAAGGAGATCCAACCAGTCCATTCTGAAGGAGATCAGCCCTGGGATTTCTTTGGAAGGAATGATGCTAAAGCTGAAACTCCAGTACTTTGGCTACCTCATGCGAAGAGTTGACTTACCGGAAAAAATTCTGATGCTGGGAGGGTTTGGGGGCAGGAGGAGAAGGGGATGACAGAGGATGAGATGGCTGGATGGCATCACTGACTCAATGGACGTGAGTCTGAGTGAACTCCAGGAGTTAGTGATGGACAGGGAGGCCTGGCGTGCTGCAATTCATGGAGTTGCAAAGAGTCGGACATGGCTGAGCGGCTGAACTGAACTGAACTGAATATTCCAATGTATATATGTATCACATCTTCTTTATCCATTCCTCCACTGATGGGCATTCAGGTTGCTTCCATGCCCTGCCGATTGTAAATAGTGCTGCAATGAACACTAGGGTGCATGTATCTTTTTGAATTATGGTTTTCTCTGGGCATATGCCCATGAGTGGTGTTGCTGGGTCATATGGCAGAGTTTTTTTTTAGTTTTTAAGGAACCTCCATACTGTTCTGCATAGTGGCTGTATCAATTTGCATTCCCACCTGCAGTGCAAGAGGGTTCCTTTTCTTCACACCTTCTCCAGCATTTATTGTTTATAAATTGTTTGATGATTGCCATTCTGACTAGTGAGATGATGCCTCATTTTAGTTTTGATTTGCACTTTTCTAATTATTAGTGGTGTTGAGCATCTTTTCACGTGCCTCTTGGCCATCTGTATGTCTTTGGAGAAATATCTATTTAGGTCTTCTGCCCATTTTTTGTTTGGGTTAGTTGATTTTTTTATATTGAACTGCAAGACCTATTTGTATATTTTGGAGATTAATCCTTTGTCAGTTGTTTTGTTTGCAAATATTTTCTCCCCATTCTGAGGGTTGTCTTTTTGTCTTATTTATGGTTTCCTTTGCTGTGCAGAAGAGTTTAATTTTAAGCTTAACTGGGTCCCATTTGTTTACATTTGTTCTTATTTTCATTACTCTAGGAGGTGGGTCAAAAGGGGTCTTGCTGTGATTTATGTCAAAGGTTGTTCTGCCTTTGTTTTCCTCTTCAGGGTTTTATAGTGTCCAGCCTTACATTTAGGTCTTTAATCTATTTTGAGTTTATTTTTTTATATGGTGTTAGGGAGTGTTCTAATTTCATTTTTTACTTGTAGCTGTCCAGTTTTTTCCAGCACCAGTTATTGAAGAGACGGTCTTTTCTCCACTGTATATTCATTCCTCCTTTGTCATAGATTAGATGAGTATAGGTGTGTAGGTTTATCACTGGGCTTTCTATTCTCTTCCATTGATCTGTATATCTGTTTTGTGCCAGAAGCATGCTGTCTTGATTACTATAGCTTTGTTTTATTGTCTGAAGACAGGGAGTCTAATTCCTCCAGCTCTTTTTCTTTTTCAAGATTTCTTTGGCTGTTTGGAGTCTTTTGTGTTTCCATACAAATTGTAAAATTTTTTTGCTCAAATCTGAAAATGCCATTGGTAAAGATTGCTTTGGGATAATATAATCATTTTTACAATGTTGATTCTTCCAGTATGAGAACATGGTATATTTCTCCATCTGTGTGGTCTTTGATTTTTTTCATCAGTATATTATAGTTTTCTGGGTACAGGTCTTTTGCCTCCTTGGGTAGGTTTATTCCTGGGTGGTTTATTCTTTTTGTTGCAGAGGTAAATGGGATTGTTTCTTTAATTTCTCTTTCTGATATTTTGTTGTTAGTGTTACGAATGCAAGAGATTTCTGTACCTAATTTTGTATCCTGCAACTTTACCAAATTCATTGATTAACTCTAGTAGTTTTCTGGTAGCATCTTTAGAATTTTCTATGCATTATATTACGTCATCTGCAAACAGTGACAGTTTTACTTCTTCTTTTCCAACTTGGATTCCTTTTCTTTTCCTTCTCTGATTGCAGTGACTAGGACTTCCAAAACTGTGTTGAATAATAGTGGTGAGAGTGAGCATTCTTGTCTTCTTCCTGATCTTAGAGGAAATGTTTTCATTTTTCACAATGTTTGCTCTGGTTTTGTCATATATGGCCTTTATTATGTAAGGTAGCTTCCCTCTATGCTCACTTTCTGGAGAATTTTAATCATAAATAGGTGTTGGATTTTGTCAAAGCTTTTCTGCATCTATTGAGATGATCATATGGTTTTTATTCTTCAACTTGTTGATATGGTGTGTTACATTGATTGATTCACTTATACTGAGGAATCCTTGCATCCCTGGGATGAATCCCACTTATTATAGTGTTTGATCTTTTTGATGTGTCATTGGGTTCTGTTTTCTAATACTTTGTTAAGGACTTTTGTGTCTATGTTCATTAGTGATATTGGCCTGTAATTTTGTTTTTTCGTGGTATCTTTGTCTAGTTTTGGTATCAGAGTGATGGTGGCCTTGTAGAATGAGCTTGGGAGTGTTCTTCCCTCTGCAATGATTTTTGAAGAGTTGGAGAAGGATAAGTTAGCCGGTCTCTAAGTGTTTGATAGGATTCACCTGTGAAGCTCTCTGTTTCTGGACTTTTGTTTGTTGGAAGATTTTTAATAACCATTTGGATTTCATTACTTGAGATTGATATATTCATATTTTCTATTTCTTCCTGGTTCAGTCTTGGAAGTTTGTACTTTTCTCAGAATTTGTCCATTTCTTCTAGGTTGTTCATTTTATTGGCATATTGTTGCTTGTAGTAGTCTCTTATGATCCTTTGTATTTCTGTGGTGTCAGTTGTAACTTCTTTTTCATTTCTAATTTTACTGATTTGAGTCATCTCCATTTTTTTTTTCTTGATGAGATTGGCTAAAGGTTCATCAATTTTGCTTATCTTTTCAAAGAAGCAGCAGTTAGTTTCATTGATTTTATTTTAAATTGGTTGTTTTAGTCTCTGTTTCATTTATTTCTGCTCTGACCTTTATAATTTCTTTCCTTACACTAACTTTGGGTTTTGCTTGTTGTTCTTTCTCTAGTTACTTTATATGTAAGATTAGGTTGCTTATTTGAGATTTTTCTTGTTTCTTGAGGTAGGATTGTATTGCTATAAACTTTCCTCTTAGAAATGCTCTTGCTGCATCCCACAGGTTCTAGTTCATCATGTTTTTGTTGTTATTTGTTTCTAGATATTTTTTTATTTCCTCAGTGATCCATTGGTTATTTAGTAGCATTACTGTTTAGCTTCCATGTATTTGTGTTTTTTACAGTTTTTTTTCCTATAACTGATTTCTTTTTTTATTTGCTATAATTGATTTATAATCTCATAGAATTGTGATCAGAAAACAATTTCCATTTTCTTAAATTTACTGAGGCTTTAGGATGTGATCTGTCTTGGAGAAGGTTCCATGTGCTCTTGAGAAGAAAGTGTATTCTGCTGCTTTTGGATGGAATGTCCTAAAAATATCAATTCAGTCTATCTGGTCCAGTGTTTCATTTAAGGCTTTTGTTTCCTCATTAGTTTTCTGTCTGAATGATCTGTCCATTGGTGTAAGTGAAGTGTTAAAGTCCCTCACTATTATTGTTACTGTCAATTTCCCCTTTTATAGCTGTTAGCATTTGCCTGGTGTATTGAGGTGCTCCTATGTTGGGTGCATAAATATTTACAACTGTTACATCTTCTTCTTGTTACACTTAATCATTATGTGATGTCCTTTCTTGTCTCTTGTAGTCTGTTTTGTAATGTCCTATTTTTTGTTGATCTGAGGCTCAGAAAAGTTAAGTGACTAGGTCAAGTCCCACAGCTAGGAAAGGGTGGAGCTAGGATTTGACTTGTCTGTCTGACTTGAGAGATGATATGATTATCATCACTGGGTTCTTCATGTTTGGAAGAGTATAAGTGCAAGAAAAGAGCATTTACAAACTGATTTACTTAATATGTATTGATGTGCAATTCCTAATAATCGGTTGCTGTATTATATCAGATATCACCTGGAAATTGCCTCAGTCTTTTGTCTATAATTAGCTTAGACCCAAGTGGTTTTGTAGCTTTTGGAAGCCTGAAACTCTCCCCACAATTTCTAATTCCCATGTCTTATACTCATATGGTCCCCCTTCTGTATTTGTCTGGAGGCCACTTCCATTTGCCATGTCAATCTGGTTGTAAAGCGCCATCCTTTCCAGCTTCTACAGCACATGCCTTCACTAAGCATTTGATGTCCTTTCCCTCTTAGCCTTGTCCCTTAATTGTAATGCCCTGCCTCCTCCCCTCCCCCTCGACCCCCAGATTCTTCTCCACCTATTTTGTAGAATAGGTTTCCCTTTCCTTTGAAACCATGGTACTCCAGGTACCTGACAACTCTGGGCGTCACATCTCTCCCCCAAGCTAGATAATTAGTATGTGCCTTCCTTGTCTCTATCTCATTAAAAGCAAAAATGATGAGATTCTCTTGGAAAAACAAAATTTGGAGTTAATCTCATTAGTCTGACAGCCCTCATTTAGCTCTGTTTTAACTTGAATTTCATCGACATTTCAACATCAACAATTTTATTCAACTAACCTTAAATGGTGAGAACTGAAAACATCTAATATAAGAAAGAGCTATTTTTCTCAGATTAGGAATACAATACTTTACATAACTAAGAAAAAGCCTATCTTTAGAATTTTACTTACTTCCTACCTCTTTCCAAAAATGTGATTTACAAAAATTACAGAATAAATCTGGATGTAAGCTTTTTTCTGTGATTTTTTTTCCAGACCACTTTTCCTATTAGCTATTCAGAGCGAATTTCAGGAGTTTGAGAGCTTGGTTTGTTTATGAGCCCAGAATATAGATGCTGGTATAAATTTAAACAGTCTGAAGCACTTAGTTGTACAACCCTATGTTAGAAATGGTTGGAAAACTGCTTTCTGCTTCTATCCAGCCCAGACTGTCTTGTCTTACACAATGTGCCACTAAAGTTTTAATTCCTGTCAGAATTATTTTAAAGGGGAGAAAGCCGAAAACCCGCTAACCAAAAGAACTTTAATTCTCACTCATTTCTAATGTAATTTTAATTGGTTCATCTTTTATTTAGGAAGCAGTTTTCCTAGTAATTTGGTAGACATTTGTTTCTTTAAGTCAAACCTTACTGAAGATTCTGCCTTAGTGGTGGTTTGAGGAACTCATGTTTTCTTATATTCCGTTACAGTGGCACTGTTTTTTATTTAGCAAATATTATTTTCTTTATTAAGCAAAGCATTGCTTTAGGATATGTTTCTAACATGTAAGCAGTTGTAAGGGAGAGTCAGTGAAAGACGGGGCAGACCCCAAATGTGAGGCCTTTGGAAGTGGGATGTCTCAGGAGTCCACACAGGAACACTGGTGTTAAGTTCTGTTACTGTTAGTCTAGTCTTAATACTGAGGTTCCAAAAAAGAGCATTTTATCATTATGTGACCTTGACCAAACTCTTTAATCTTCCTAAACCTTTCATTCCTTATGTGTTAGTTGGGGACTATGTCTGCCCTGATGGTGGTGATTTAGTAGCTAAGTCGTGTCTGACTCTTTGCGACCCCATGGACTGTAGCCCGCCAGGCTCCTCTGTCCGTGGGATTTCCCAGGCAAGAATACTGGAGCAGGTTGCCACTTTCTTCTCCAGGGGATCTTCCTGATGCAGGGATAGAACTCCAGTCTCCTGCATTGCAGGCGGATTCTTTACCAATGAGCCACCAGGGAAGCCCTTACTTAACTCAGAAGGTTGTTGTAAGGGCTAGATAAAACACTGTATGTGGAAGTGCTTTGTAAAGAACCTATAGACATTAGTGATTGTGTTTGTGAGGCAAACATGTTGGCAGGATGGAGGAGGAGAAAGAAGGTTGCTCTTGAATGGATTCCTGCAGTGTGTTTGAAAACAGATAGTCCTCACATCCTCAGTGGCTGAAAGATGGCCAGGAAGGGGACTACCAGCCGGAGGCTCAGCCTTGACAGGGCTTGTTTACTGCCCTTGTGAAGTCATTCCCAATCATTTCAGGTAGTATTTGAGTATCTACCATGTGCTGGGCACCATATTAGTTATTAGGGGCACACACTATGACAAGATAAAGTCCTTTGTCTTCCAAAACTTTCCAGTCCATCTGTGGACAGCACAGCTCTGCCTCTCTGGCTGGGCTAGGAGAAGGATGGGCACAGTGTGATGGAGCAGTAAAGAAGCTAGGTCTTGTGACTCCATCTTGCATGCTCTTTCCATTATTAATCATTAATAATGTTGGAAGATTTTAAATCACCATTTTGATTTCATTACTTGAGATTGATATGTTCATATTTTCTATTTCTCCCTGGTTCAAGAAATTTGTACTTTTTTTTTTTTTCAATTTGTCCGTTTATAATAGGCTGTCCATTTTATTGGCATATAGTTGCTTGTAGTAGTCTCTGATGATCCTTTGTATTTCTGTAGTGTCAGTCGTAACTTCTTTTTCATTTCTAATTTTACTGATTTGAGTCCTCTCCATTTTCTTTTTCTTGATGAGACTGGCTAACGGTTCATCAATTTTGTTTATCTTTTCAAAGAAGCAGCAGTTAGCTTCATTGATCTTTTTTTAAATTGTTTTTTTAGTCTCTATTTCATTTATTTCTGCTCTGACCTTTATAGTTTCTTTCCTTACATTAACTTTGGGTTTTGCTTGTTGTTCTTTCTCTGGTTACTTTATATGCAAGATTAGGTTGCTTATTTAAGATGTTTCTTGTTTCTTGAGGTGGCATTGTATTGCTATAAACTTTCCTCTTAGAAATGCTCTTGCTGCATCCCATAGGTTCTGGGTCATCATGTTTCCATTATTTGTTTCTAGATATTTCCATTATTTGTATTTTTAACTGTTTAAATCACACAGAAAAGAAAAAGTTTACGGGTGTTTAAACGGTCACAAATAAAATCTTTTAATAACACTTTTTTTCTTTTCATAGATGAGGAGTGACAGGTCCTTCTGTACAGGTTTGTCACCTTTCAGGTTTCTTAAATTCTCTTTTTAGGTTTCAGGGACATTGTCCTCACCATGAGGTGCTACTCTTTTGCTAGTTTGTTTTCTTGTTACAGGACACCAAGTCTTCGGGCATCATTTTAATTTCATATTTTGTATTCAAAAGTTAAATTGCTAGTGATCTTTATCTTTGACAGTTTTTAAAGGAAACAAGTGAATACTCCATTATTTGTACGAGTGAGGATCCAGTGATATAGATTCCTCCCAATTCGTGGTAGTCACTTTTGGCTCTGGAATGTTTTAAGGATTTTTCCCTACTTATTTCTTTCTTAGACAAATAATACAATAGAACATTTTCAGAGGCTAGCACAATGAGGGGGAGTGTATTCCAGAAGATGCCAAGTAATACAGGGAAGCTAACCTCAGCTTAAAAACTCACTGCAGAAAATCTGGAGGCTGGGAAGGGGAGGATGGGGAATCTGGTGTTGAATTAAGTTTTCTACTAATTAATGTTTTATTCCAGTAGAGTGCCACTTTGGTGCCTACTTTAACTTAAATATTTAGAGAAAATACCGGAAAGTTTGTGAGAAAATGAACTCTTGTCTAAACATACTGGTCTCAATTGTTTGTATTTATGCAGAAACCCCAGTCAGTCCAGTGAGACCCAAGTACTCAACATTACCATAAATTCACATGGTGTCCTGGATGCTTTGGGACCTGGTAGCCAAGTACACATTCAATAATCAAAACCAAAAATATTTTAATATACAAGTGAGTAAAAACGGATTCTCCTAGTTAAGTCTGGACCCATCATTTAAAGATGTTGAGCGCCTGGAATTTTTATGTGCCTTGGTGAGGCCACAGTTTCCTCTGACAGACAATCTGTTGTTATTACTGGCCGTAGGCAGTAATGAAGGGCAGAGTCAGGAAAGACAAAGAATTACAGTACAGAATTTTCAATAATGTGTTGATGTCAGGAAAGGAATGGGGCCGTTTCTGATAAGGAAGAAGTGTTAATTTTAAACAGCTGTGAATGTACTTTCTGTGATCTCCTCCTGAAAAGTAACAGCGGGGTAATTCATGGGCCGCAGGTCACAAGATGAGTTTGAGTAATCGATCCCTAAGTGAAACCATAGAGAGGAGAAGTAAATACTGAAGGAGGTAACAGAGTTCAGCCCTGGGTTGGAACACAGAGTCTTTTGCAATTCTGTGTTCTTGCCCCAGGTTTAGATTTGGCAGAGGCCACATCCCTCCTCTAAGCCCTGCCATTCCCTTACAATGAGTCAACACTTACCAGTAACTATGAGAGCACAGGATAAAAATTACTCCTACATTACAGTTGCAGAAATGACTACTGAAAATGATGCAGAGTTCCTACTACCCCAGCTAACTCTTAGTAGCACACTCATTTTGATGCTTATGGAAATGCAATACAATTTTTCTACACTGATTGAGAATTTTTATCAATATATTAAGCTGGAAGAATGATAAACTGCCCATGTCTATGAAATTGGGTAAGAGCCTGTTATTTTGGTGAAGGCACATATATATGAAGATCTGCCTACAAGCTATTAGGTACAAATACTGAACAAGGGTTGAGTTGGAAGTCGAATGCTTCACAGTTTCAGATTGGACCATTAGTATTAGGATACATTCAGTTTTAAATCCAGCCTCAATACTTATGTGTGTTTAGAGTATGTTTTTCAAAGAATGTGTAACAATCTCTTCAACCCCCTAATCTGGGGCAGTTTAGCTTAGTACTAGATGTTTGGACTGGGGTTTTTGTTTGATTCTTCTTTAGGAGTTTGGAGTAAATCATTTGTTCTATCTCTTATTTCTCTTACTTGACTTATAAAATATGCACACTTATTCTGGCTCCCCTGCTTCTGAAACTGTCACACATGTACCACTTTTTATGATGCAGCTTTAAAATATATGGAATAGTGATATTTTATGACTTTATTAACCTAAGGTGTTGTTATGTGCATGAATAGTGGTACCAACATTGCGTAGAATAAGAACAGAATTCTGTAAATGGATGTTGTATCATTTAATCTTTATTCTTTTTCATATTTTATAAAAATTCCACAAATATCTGGGACTATGAAGTGAGATGCAGAATTCCACACATGATTGTTTTCAGATTCCACCTCTGAGCTCAGAGCTAAAAATCTCCAGGACAGAAGATCTAAGTGGCCTTATAGGAATGGAACAGGCCAATACTCAAAGCTGCCACCATTATGGTTTGATTTTTGCAAAACTTCCAAATCATCTTCTCAGAAAGCTAAACCCCAGCTGCTCTTCAAGATAAGCCAGAATGGCTATGAAAGCAGAATCTCATAGGTAAAGAGAACTATGGACAAACTCAGGCTGGTTGAACAACAGAATAGCTCCTTCTTCTTTTAAAAGAAAGGAAGATAGATGGAAGTAATGAATTTCAGTGCCTTATTACATTCTTTAGGGAAAGAGATCACATTTACTATAAATTCAGTTCAGTTCAGTCACTCAGTCGTGTCCGACTCTTTGCGACCCCATGAACTGTAGCACGCCAGGCCTCCCTGTCCATCACCAACTCCTGGAGTTTACCCAAACTCATGTGCATCGAGTTGGTGATGCTACCCAGCCATCTCATCTTCTGTTGTCCCCTTCACCTCCTGCCCCCAATCCCTCCCAGCATCAGAGTCTTTTCCAATGAGTCAACTCTTTGCATGAAGTGGCCAAAGTATTGGAGTTTCAGCCTCAGCATCAGTCCTTCAAATGAACACCCAGGAATGATCTCCTTTAGAATGGACTGGTTGGATCTCCTTGCAGTCCAAGGGACTCTCAAGAGTCTTCTCCAGCACCACAGTTCAAAAGCATCAATTCTTTGTGCTCAGCTTTCTTCACAGTCCAACTCTCACATCCATACATGACCACTGGAAAAACCATAGCCTTGACTAGATGGACCTTTGTTGGCAAAGTAATGTCTCTGCTTTTGAATATACTATCTAGGTTGGTCATAACTTTTCTTCCAAGGAGCAAGCGTCTTTTAATTTCATGGCTGCAATCACCATCTGCAGTGATATTGGAGCCCCCCAAAAAATAAAGTCTGACACTGTTTCCACTGTTTCCCCATCTATGTGCCATGAAGTAATGCGACCAGATGCCATGCACTTAGTTTTCTGAATGTTGAG
>SJYV01050219.1:1506347-1523908 GCA_006410875.1 Neotragus pygmaeus
TTCACGGTTCACATATTGCTGAAGCCTGGCTTGGAGAATTTTGAGCATTACTTTACTAGCGTGTGAGATGAGTGCAATTGTGCAGTAGTTTGAGCATTCTTTGGCATTGCCTTTCTTTGGGATTGGAATGAAAACTGACCTTTTCCAGTCCTGTGGCCACTGCTGAGTTTTCCAAATATACTATAAATTAGAAAGGAGGAATTTACATAAAGTGCAGAATAGATCAGAAAATAGTAGACATATAGGATCAAGCAAATCTTCACCATTAAACAGGGTCTAAAATAATAATACAGACTATAATTCTATAAATAGGTAGATAAGAACCATAATAATAGCAACAAGCTAACATTTAAAGAGTGTTGTCCAGGTGGCTCAGTGGGAAAGAATCTGCCTATAATACCGGAGATCCAGCTTTGATACCTGGGTTGGGAAAATTCCCTTAAGAAGGAAATGACAACCCACTCCAGTATTCTTGTCTGGGAAATCCCATGGACAGAGGAGCCTGGAGGGCTGCAGTCCATGGGGTCGCAAAGAGTCAGACATGACTTAACGACTAAACAACAATAATATTTAAAGAGTGCTCAGTGTTTCTTTGGAGAAGGCGATGGCACCCCACTCCAGTACTCTTGCCTGGAAAATCCCATGGACGGAGGAGCCTGGTGGGCTGCAGTCTGTGGGGTCGTGAAGAGTCGGACACGACTGAAGCGACTTAGCAGCAGCAGCAGTGTTTATTAGATACAGTAATATATATTTTCTATTGGTTAGATATCCATGTGCAAGGCAGATGTTGTCTTTATCCCTTTTGTGGAGATGAAGAAATCAAGGTATAAAGAGATTAAGAATCTTATTCAAGGTCATTCATAGCTCTGCTAGCTTTTAGATCCAGGGAACCTGATTGCAGAAACCATGTCATTAACCAGGATGCCATACTGCCTCCCATGAACGTGAGAGTCTAGTCCATCCATAAGTGTTAATGGCGAGGGTTTGGTGCAGATTGGTGGAATATGGCCCTAACAGAGGCAAAGTTCTAGATTCTTTAGGAAGTGGCACAAATACCTTAAATATTAAGGTAATCCTAAAAAAAGTTTATCCCAAAGGACACTGAGTACTGTGGGAGTCTCCCACTAAGTATTAGGGACCTGTAACCAAGAGATTAAGACTTTGCAGTGAGAAACCCAGCCACAGGAAACTGGGATACAAGACAAGGACCCAATCATGGTGGACTGGAGTAAAAATCAGAGGAACAGTAATTCAGGGCAGAGGCAGGAAGATCTTGACAGAGGTTTTCTTATGTTATCTCCCCTGCTGAGGGCTGGAGTTGGCCCTGGAGTCAGATGCATAACTTTGAGTCAGGTTAATTTAATAGATTCAGCTCAGACGGAAAGAGAAGCAGGGGCAGGGAGCCAGGTAGGCCATTACAAATTAACCCAACTGGGTTAGAGTTCCAGGCAAGAGGCTAATTTTACTAATATTATTTCTCTACTACAGCAACCCTGCTTTTGTGGGAGATGGTGGGAGGTCATATAGCAGTGACACTGAAATATTCAAGGACGGTGGAACAGGGAGATGAATTTTCATGCCATAATTGAAAAATTCAATAGAATCCTTTCACATATGTCTTGTGGCATAATCAAAGTTATTCTTATTTATTATTCTTTAAAAACCATAGTATGTTATGTAATTTGTTGATTGTAGATTTTGCTAAGCCATTTGGGAGATTATTAGGAAGAATAATTGCATATGAAATTGTTTAATTATTCATATTCCTTGTTTCTGATGTTTATAATAACTATTGGAGGATGTTGGTAATTTGAGGAGCTCTTGATTTGTATCCTTAAAATACAGAGTGAATATTCATGATAGTAGTATTTTGCAAGATCATTTATTTAAGTAGTTTCCATTTGCTAGTCCTGTCTTTTATTCAATGGAGGACAAAAATAAAAAGCAAGTAGTGTTTATCGTACTACCTTCATATTTTATAACAGCCCTAAAAACTATACAAATGTATATTCCTTTGAAGGTTAAGATTTCCTAGATCTAGCTGTTCAGTTCAGTTCAGTCACCCAGGCACATCCAACTCTGCAACCCCATGGACTACAGCACACCAGGCCTCCCTGTCCACCGCTAAACCCTGGAGCTTACTCAAACTCATGTCCATTCAGTGAGTGATACCATCCAACCATCTCATCCTCTGTTGTCCCCTTCTCCTCCCACCTTCAATCTTTCCCAGTATCAGGGTCTTTTCAAATGAGTCGGTTCTTCACCTACTGGCCAAAGTATTGAAGTTTCAGCTTCAGCATCAGTTCTTCCAATGAATATTCAGNTGCCATTCCCTTCTCCAGTGGACCACGTTTTGCCAGAACTCTCCACCATGACCTGTCTGTCTTGGGTGGCCCTACATAGCATGGCTGATAGTTTCTTTGAGTTAGACCAGGCTGTGGTCCATGTGATTAAATAGTTTAATTTTCTGTGATTGTGGTTTTCAGTCTGTGTGCCCTCTGATGGAGAAGGATAAGAGGCTTATGGAAGCTTCCTGATGGGAGACACTGACTGAAAAGGAAAAGGTCTTGTTCTGATAGGTGGGGCCATGCTCAATAAATCTTTAATCCAATTTTCTGTTGATGGGTGGAGCTGTGTTCCCTCCTACTATTTGAAGTGAAGTTGCTCAGTCCTGTCTGACTCCTTGAGACCCCATGGACTGTAGCCTACTAGGTTCCCCTATCCATGGGATTTTCCAAACAAGAATACTGGAGTGGGTTGCCATTTCTTTCTCCAGGAGTTCTTCCCAACCCAGGGATTGAACCCAGGTCTCCCGGACTGTAGGCAGACGCTTTACCATTTGAGCCACCAGGGAAGTTGGGAGCAAACTATGGTGGAGGTAATGAAGATAATGGAGACCTCCCTCAAAAGGTCTCATGCGTGTACTGCTGCACTCAGGGCCCCCAACCCTGCAGCAGGCCACCACCGACCCATGCCTCCGCTGGAGACTTCTGGACAGTCACAGGCAAGTCTGGGTCAGTCTCTTGTGAGGTCACTGCTCCTTTCTCCTGGGTCCTGGTGCACAAGGTCCTGTTTGTGCCCTCCCAGAGTCTATTTCCCAGTCCTGTGTAAGTTCTGGCAGCTCTATGGAGGGGCTAATGGCGACTTCCTCCAAGAGGGCTATGCCATATCCAGGTCTACTGCACCCACAGCCCCTGTCCCTGTAGCAGTCCACTGCTGACCTGTACCTCCTCATGGGATGCTCACAGTTCTGTCTCGGTCTCTATGGAGTCTCTGGGTCCTGGTGCACACAAGATTTGTTTGAGCCCTCTGAGTGTCTCTGGTGGGAATGGGGTTTGATTCTAAATGCAAATTCACCCCTCCTACCATCTTACTAGGGCTTCTCCTTTGTCCCTGGATGTGGGGTATCTCCTCACAGCCGCTCCAGCGCATACCATCATACTGGGGTTTCTCTGACCTTGGACATGAGGTATCTCCTCACAGCCAGTTCAGCAAAGCGCAGCCACCGCTCCTGACCTTGGACCTGGGGGATCTCTTCACGGCTGCTCGCCGCTTCAGCACCACACAGCCACTGCTCGCTAAATGCTGTTAAAAATTTTCCCCTGAATGTTTTTAAGAACATGGTTTAGTTTTATTTGTGCTAGGAGGCTATTTTCTAGATGACTGGCGTGATAGGGGGTTGTTTCTATCCAGAAATACTTCTTGCTTAATCTGTGCACTTCTCATGGTCTATCCAGTAAATAGCTTGGTTATGAAATGGGTCTGAGATGTATAAAAGAAAAAATGTTAAAACATAGAATGCATCCAGGAAATGCAGTTACTTTCTAGTAACATAAATTTTCTAAATTGATATTGTTCATTTGCATTTTTGAGTCTTATCTCACATTAGAGATTTGGCCTGAGATGGAGAATGAGCATGGATTTGAGCTGGAACCTGTGCTAAATGCAGGTATTACCGTTTAAGGAGCTGCCAATTTAGTTCACCTCTGAGTTTGTTTTGTGATATGTCAGTTGCTGATCAGCTGGTAAAGAATCCACCTGCAGTGCAGGAGACCCCAGTCTGATGTCTGGGTCAGGAAGATCCCCTGGGGAAGGGATAGGCTACCCACTACCTTATTCTGGGCTTCCTTGGTGGCTCAGCTGATAAAGAATCAGCCTGCAATGCGGGTGACCTGGGTTCGACCCCAGGGTTGGGAAGATCTGGCAAAGGGACCGGCTACCCACTCCAGTATTCTGGCCTGGACTCCATGGGGTTGCAAAAAGTCCATCAACTGAGCAACTATCAGTTTCTTTCAGTCGTTGATAATGCCTATCTAGAAGGGTCCTTATGAAAAAACAAATGTATATAAAATTGCAAATTAGGTTTTCAGTAAAAGCTGTTACCACTCATTGGCACAAGAACTATCCACTCAAAAGTATCCACTCAAGACAGTTATATAATTTAAAATTATCAGAAAATGCTTTTGATATAAAAGACTATTTCCTGCCTCCCTGAGCACTCCACACAGCCTGCTGAACCATTAGCTGTTGCTATCTGCAGTTAATAATGACACTTTGGTATGCATCCAGTACTGTGCTGAGTGATTTGCATATATTATTTAATCATAGCAGCAATCCTTTCAGACAATTTTTGGTCTCTGGTCTATGTGTGTTTTCTTTTAAAATAAGTATTATTTTTACTTTTATCTGCCTTATTCTATGCACATTTTGCATTACGGACTTTTTGCAGCCAACTATAGGCTAGGAGGCTTTGGAATATAAACAGAGAATCAGAACTGATTTGGCTTCAAAAACAAAAGGATCTCTTTCTTTTTTCACACATACAACTGAGTGATTTTCCACTGGGCTCTATTTCTCTGCGATTCTTTTCACTCTGTCTTCCTTCATTGCTTCCCTCATTGTATTAGAAATAGCTGAAGCACTTCCTGACCTGATATCTTTACATTTTCCATGGAAATGGAGAACTCCTATTCTCCCAGACAAAATTTTTGACTCTTGTTGAGTGGATAAATTTTGATACTGTGTTGCATTTGACATAATCATAAGGACTAGGGGTGTAGGAATTAATTGACTGGCTTATCCCTATCCTTCCTTCAATCAATCACTGGACAGAAGAATAATGTTAATCTACTTAGTTCAAACCCATGGAGGAGGGTGGTGGAGCAGGGGTAAAGTGGTACTGGAAAGATGTCTTTATCTTGTTTCTAATCTCACATGGACAGCTATCAATATTTATCTTCAGTTATGATACTATAGGTTGTTCCTTTTTAAATATTCTTTATTAGTTTAAGGAAATTGCCTATTTTTTAAACTCATGAATGAAAGCTGACTTTTATTAATTTCTTTTTCTAAATCTGTTTTTATTCTCGTGGATTCTTTATTGTCATTGTCATAAGTTACATTGATTTTAAAATAGCTTTGAAAAGTGAAAGTGAAGTCGCTTAGTCATGTCCGACTCTTTGTGACCCCATAGACTATCCTACCAGGCTCCTCAGTCCATGGGATTTTCCAGAAAGAATACTGGAGTGGGTTGCCCTTTCCTTCTCCAGGGGATCTTCCCAACCCAGGGATCGAACCCGGGTCTCCCACATTGTATGCAGATACTTTACCGTCTGGGAGCAGACAGTAGTCTTCCCTGGTAGACCAGGGAAGTCTTTAGTAGGATTTTAATAGCTTTAGTGGGATATAATAACATATAATAAGTGCACATATTTGTAATATATAGAATAGTTTGATCATTTTTCACACACACACACACACACACATATATACACACACTTGTGAAATCATCCCTGAAATAAAAATAATGAACATATATGTCACTCCCCTCCAAAAGTTTTCTCATGTCCCTCTGTATTCCCTCTTTGGTCCTTTTCCCCTCACTCATTCCTCTATACAGGCTCCCAGGCAACTACTGATCTATCTTTGGTCACTGCAGATTACTGGTTGAATTTTGAATGTTCAACTAACTTTCCATTTCTAAAGTAAACCAAATATAATCATTATGTATTGGCTCTTTTTCTTACATATTTCTGTATAGATTGGCCCATAATTTTTTTCTTTCTATAAACTAATGCCCTTGTCATACTTTGTATAACAGTTAAGCTGGCTTCATAAAATGAACTGGAGGATGTTTTTCATTCTCTTTTCTATTCTCTGGGAGAATTTGTCTAAGATACTATTTTTCCTTGAAGTATTTCGTTTGAATCAACCAGTGAAACCAACTAGGCCTACAGTTTTCATTGTGGAAAGGTTTTTAATTAATGATTTGATTTTAAAGTAGAGAACTGTTTACATTTTTTTTCTTATGCTGTCAGTTTTTGTAAGATGAATGTTTTCTTGCCCTTTTAAACTGAAATATAATGTACATACTGTAATGTGTATAATATTAAGCATAAAGCTTGATTTTTTTTACAAATGCACTATTTATTGATGTAAAGTTCATAATAGTCTTATATTTTAATATCTGAAGACTCTGTAATGATTTTGTCTCTTTTATTCCTGATACTGATTATTTAAGCTTGCCTTCTTTATCTCATTATTCTCCATCAAGGTTTATAAACTTACTTGTCACTTCAGAGAAACATGTTTTATCTTTGTTGATCTTCTCTATTGTATATTTGTCTATTTTATTTATTGCTGTTTTTATGTTTTTATTTCTATCCTCTTATTTTCTGTAGATATAAGTTTTTTTGAACAACTTATTTTTTAGCTCATTGCCTTTTAGCTTTATTCTCTAATATGTACATTTAGAGACACAAATTTTCATCTTGAAGTGGGATAAATGTGTCTCATAAATTTTCATGAACATTCACTTCAAAATATGTTTAATTTTCATTGTGATTTATTCTTTGACTCATGGGTTATTAGGTGGTGTATTTCTTAGTTTACAAGCATAGATTTTTCTAAGAGTATTTTTGTTATTGACTTCTAGTCTAATTCCCAAGTAGTCAAAGAATTTACTTTGAATAAAAATAAATTGTGATTATTAGATCTCATATACAAATTGTGTTCTTCAAATCTTATGTATCCTTGTAAATTATTTCTTCTGTTGCACCTCAAAAAGATATGCTAAAATCTATTTTAAAAATTTTTCTATTTTGTCAATGTTTGTTTAATATATAATCTTGGGCTATATTATTAGATATATAAAAATCTAGAATTACTATCTTTTACTAAAGAACTTTTATCATTTTGAAATATACCAGAGGAGCCTGGTGGGCTGCCGTCTATGGGGTCTCACAGGGTCAGACACAACTGAAGAGACTTAGCAGCAGCAGTAATATAGTTTTTGGCTTAAAGTCTTCTGTGCTTGATACAAATATGGTTTGTATACTATAGTTTATGCATTTTCTTTTTTTATATAAAATTTTAAGTATATAATAATGTATTAGGAGTAATATATTATTATATACTTAAAATCCCCTAGTATATTATTATACCTATTGTTATATTCAGTTAAAACTCATTTATATTTGTCCACGTTTGTCCTTTTTGTTGTTCTTCATTCTTTCCTGCATCTTTAATATTTTCTTTAAAGTAGGTTAAAGAAATTAACCTACTTTCTTTTGGTGATATTAGTCTAATATTCACTCCTTTGAGTGAATATTATTCGCTCCTTTGAAATTAATTTTTTCTCAGTTTTCTTCTATTATTATCTTTTAAATTTTCAACATTTTACTATAATGTGCTGCAGGGTGCTTTTCTTCTTATTTATCTTGTTTTAGGTTCAGAGAACTACTTGAATCTATGATTTCTGTCAATCTCGGGGACGTCTCAGCCATTATCTTCTCAAATACTACTTTTTTCTCATTCTCTCTTCCCTCCCTTCTGGAGACTTTCTCACTAAATTTCTGGTCATACCTGAATGGATACCTATTTGCTTCTCTCTATCTTGTTCACATACTTGTTTCTAACTGCTTTGCTGGTTTTCTAACAAGCAAGCCTTGGGACTTTTGAAAATATTGCTTCCTTAGCTTGGAAAGCTTTTCCAAACATGTCTGAGATTCATTCCTTTGCATGAGTTGGGTCTCTGGTAAAATGTGATCTTCTCAGAGAGGCTTTCCCTGATCGTGTTTTCAAAATTATTACCTAGATTCCTCCTCTTCTACCCTCATTGTGCTCTAAGCCTTTACCTGGTTTCAGTTGCTTCACAGCACTTATGACACATTATATATTTAAATATATTTGTTTATTTTCTGTCTCCTTTCATTAGAAAATAAACTCCATGAGAGAGGAGACTTTTTTGTTCCCAGCTATATTATAACCCTTGGAATAGTATCTGAAGCAGAGTTAAATGCTCAATAAACAACTGTGGGACAAATGGATGATGAATATAAGATCGATTTCTCTAATGATAGTGAAGAAAGCAGACAAGGAGAAATAAACTAAGCAAGTATTCTAACTTATATTTTGTCCTTTTGTGTGTGAAGATAGTGTCATTGATCACATTTCTTTCTGTGATTCTCACTTAAAAGAGCAAAATGGAATGTAAGCATGTTTGGAAATATTTCTTTTATTAGTTTAAATTAATTGGTGTCTCATCATTTAGTTTAGATATATGTTCCATAAATTTTAAAGGCTTTTAATGAAAGAAAATTAAACCTACTGCATTAGGCAGCTTGGACGGTCATAACAAAATATCATAGACCAGGTGGCTTAAACAACAGAGACTTATTTTCTCTAAGTTCTGGAGGCTAGAAATCTAAGATCTGGGTCCCAGCATGGTCACAGTCTGGTGAGGATTGGCTTGCAGGTGGCTGCCTTCTTACTGTGTTCTCATGTGGCAGAGAGAGCAAGCTCTGGTATCTCTTCCTTTTCCTGTAAGGGCATGAATCCCACCATTAGGGACCCAGCTCTTGATATCATACAATCTAATTATCTCACAGAGGCCCCACATCTAGATACCATCACACTGAAGTTAGGGCTTCAACATACAAATTTTAGGAGTGTTCATGCTGCTGCTGCTGCATCGCTTCAGTCGTTCCGACTCTGCGACCCCATAGACGGCAGCCCACCAGGCTCCCCCCGTCCCTGGGATTCTCCAGGCAAGAACACTGGAGTGGGTTGCCATTTCCTTCTCTAATGCATGAAAGTGAAAAGTGAAAGTGAAGTCGCTCAGTTGTGTCCGACCCTCAGCGACCCCATGGACTGCAGCCTTCCAGGCTCCTCCGTCCATGGGATTCTCCAGGAGTGTTCATAGCACCTACCAAATAATATGCATTATTTTCCAGTGAATTAATGAATAGGTACATTCAAAACTCTTCAAGTATTTGTCATAGAGCAAAATTACAGCAAATGCACATAAAAAACTTAATTATTTTTGCAAAATATTGTGAATGCTTGTAAGTACAAAGGCTAAATTGGCCAGCACCTGGGAAATGCCTGGTCTACTTCATTTGTGGTTTGTTGAGGCATCTGTTTATTATGTAGCTATTTAGGGACTTACGTGAATGCATCATTATTTATAGGCCAAAAACCTAACTGTGATCTTCTACTTATCTTTTGTAAATTTATTGCCCTAAATAAATCATAAATCCACTTATCATGCCTAGACCTACACACCATATGCCATCATTGTAGCTACTTAGAAAGAATCGTAGTGTAGGTCAAAGCACCTTGGCTAGAGAACTGACTGCTCTAATAGTAATATTTTTGCCTCACTGGCACATCCAGTATTTTTCTAGCCTGAGGTCAGCATGTCTTCCTGATGTTCACGGCCTATGCTGCTTTTCCAGGAATGTCTCAAAGGGATCCTGCCTGAAAGAAAAGAAGCCATACTCTCACATTTCACTGCCTGTAAAGAGAGCGAGATTGGCCTCTGCCTTGTGCTTTCAGTCAGTTTTAAAACAGAAATGGAACTGACAGTTATCAACTCAGAACTTCCCCTACTGCCCATGTGTTTTCTAGTCTAGAATAATGAGGTGAATAAATGCTTCGTGGCAGAGTTAAGGAGGAAAGCATCCAGCACCTGACTGCTCCTCTCATTCCTCGCCTCTGAAGTAGGATTGTTAGCATCTGCTCTGATCTAGAGGAGTGTTTGGGGCTGTGCCATCTGTCCCTGTTAGAAGCACTGAGCTCATAATGACTAAGAAACCCCAGGGGGTTGTCTAAGCCACCAAGGTTAGAAAGGGACACAGCATTATTACAGCTGAGCTAAAATTTAATATGATTCTTACTTTACCACCCATGGTGACCTAAGAAGGTGGGATAGCAGACAAGCTCTAAATAGAGGAGCTTAGTCATGGCTCACCAGAAAGCCAAAAAGCTGTTTTCATGGTGGAAGAGGGAAGAAGAAACCAGTAAATATTTCTAAATAGTCATATGTTTACATATGAACTTATTTTTAAAGTTCTCTTGTGAGAACTATGTACCTTAAAAATAAGTCCCACATTTAAAGCATTTATATAAAAAATTGTACATTTACTCTGCAATTAAAAATTACAAGCATTCCCCTGAAGAAAGTGTAACCCCAGTAGCCCAGGGGCTGAGAGTTCTGTCATTAGGGGTGGGAATTTCTTCTCAGAATCAAAATAAAGTTGTATTCCTATCTGTGTGACCCCAGGGATGGCTGAGAGGGGCCTGGGGTTATTGTAATGAAGGTGGGTAGGCTTGAGCACACCCACAGAAGTGTGGGGGGTGGGGAGTGTGTCACCATATCTCAGTAGTGTATTTTTATAAGCTAAATTTTACATGAGGAATGAAGCCACAATCCTTGAACTAAGAGTGAAAAAGTAGATTATCAGTTTATTAATTTATGGTGGAAAACATACCTCATTCAGGAGTCAACCTGCATGCATACCAAGATATGGCAAACAGAGACTCATAAAAGAAAATTGCCTTTTTCCAAAAAGTAACACTTCAAACCTTTTGTAGCCTGGAGAAAACTCCCTTGTCCACTGTTGAGATGTTTCTTTTTCTAAGAACTTGAAAAAGTTGTCTCTAATCAGAGCTCCTGTAGCACACCTAAAGACATAAATACTTTTCTCATTCTCTAACTTTTAGTTTTCCCATTTTTATTGGACCTCAGCAATAAGGGAATGTCATTGCAGCATTCCCTCCCTCATCAATACCGTAACGAGTAAAAATTCCCAAGACTGAGGCTTATATCATTACAAAGTGTGCAATTTATAGTTGTAACACCCAAAAAAGATGTCCTTTTCATTATAGGGGACTGGAATGCAAAAGTAGGAAGTCAAGAAACGCCTGGAGTAGCAGGCAAATTTGGCCTTGGAATACGGAATGAAGCAGGGCAAAGATTAATACAATTTTGCCAAGAAAATGCACTGGTCATGGCAAACACCCTCTTCCAACAACACAAGAGAAGACTCTACACATGGACATCACCAGGTGGTCAACACCGAAATCAGATTGATTATATTCTATGCAGCCAAAGATGGAGAAGCTCTATACTGTCAACAAAAACAAGACCAGGAGCTGACTGTGGCTCAGATCATGAACTCCTTATTGCCAAATTCAGACTTAAACTGAAGAAGGTAGGGAAAACCGCTAGACCATTCAGGTATGACCTAAATCAAATCCCTTATGATTATACAGTGGAAGTGAGAAATAGATTTAAGGGCCTAGATCTGATAGATAGAGTGCCTGATGAGCTATGGACTGAGGTTCGTGACACTGTACGGGAGACAGGGATCAAGACTATCCCCATGGAAAAGAAATGCAAAAAAGCAAAATGGCTGTCTGAGGAGGACTTACAAATAGCTGTGAAAAGAAGATAAGCGAAAAGCAAAGGAGAAAAGGAAAGATGTAAGCATCTGAATGCAGAGTCCCAAAGAATAGCAAGAAGAGATAAGAAAGCCTTCTTCAGTGATCAGTGCAAAGAAATAGAGGAAAAGAACAGAATGGGAAAGACTAGAGATCTCTTCAAGAAAATTAGAGATACCAAGGGAACATTTCATGCAAAGATGGGCTCGATAAAGGACAGAAATGGTATGGACCTAACAGAAGCAGAAGATATTAAGAAGAGGTGGCAAGAATACACGGAAGAACTGTACAAAAAAGATCTTCATGACCCAGATAATCATGATGATGTGATCACTAATCTAGAGCCAGACATCTTGGAATGTGAAGTCAAGTGGGCCTTAGAAAGCATCACTACGAACAAAGCTAGTGGAGGTGATGGAATTCCAGTTGAGCTATTTCAAATCCTGAAAGATGATGCTGTGAAAGTGCTGCACTCAATATGCCAGCAAATTTGGAAAACTCAGCAGTGGCCACAGGACTGGAAAAGGTCAGTTTTCATTCCAATCCCAAAGAAAGGCAATGCCAAAGAATGCTCAAACTACCGCACAATTGCACTCATCTCACATGCTAGTAAAGTAATGCTCAAAATTCTCCAAGCCAGGCTTCAGCAATACGTGAACCGTGAACTCCCTGATGTTCAAGCTGGTTTTAGAAAAGGCAGAGGAACCAGAGATCAAATTGCCAACATCCGCTGGATCATGGAAAAAGCAAGAGAGTTCCAGAAAAACATCTATTTCTGCTTTATTGACTATGCCAAAGCCTTTGACTGTGTGGATCACAATAAACTGTGGAAAATTCTGAAAGAGATGGGAATACCAGACCACCTGACCTGCCTCTTGAGAAATCTGTATGCAGGTCAGGAAGCAACAGTTAGAACTGGACATGGAACAACAGACTGGTTCCAAATAGGAAAAGGAGTACGTCAAGGCTGTATATTGTCACCCTGCTTATTTAACTTCTATGCAGAGTACATCATGAGAAACGCTGGACTGGAAGAAACACAAGCTGGAATCAAGATTGCCGGGAGAAATATCAATAACCTCAGATATGCAGATGACACCACCCTTATGGCAGAAAGTGAAGAGGAGCTAAAAAGCCTCTTGATGAAAGTGAAAGAGGAGAGTGAAAAAGTTGGCTTAAAGCTCAACATTCAGAAAACGAAGATCATGGCATCCGGTCCCATCACTTCATGGGAAATAGATGGGGAAACAGTGGAAACAGTGTCAGACTTTATATTGGTGGGCTCCAAAATCACTGCAGATGGTGACTGCAGCCATGAAATTAGAAGACGCTTACTCCTTGGAAGAAAAGTTATGACCAACCTAGATAGTATATTCAAAAGCAGAGACATTACTTTGCCGACTAAGGTCCATCTAGTCAAGGCTATGGTTTTTCCTGTGGTCATGTATGGATATGAGAGTTGAACTGTGAAGAAGGCTGAGCGCTGAAGAATTGATGCTTTTGAACTGTGGTGTTGGAGAAGACTCTTGAGAGTCCCTTGGACTGCAAGGAGATCCAACCAGTCCATTCTGAAGGAGATCAGCCCTGGTATTTCTTTGGAAGAATGATGCTAAAGCTGAAACTCCAGTACTTTGGCCACCTCATGCGAAGAGTTGGCTCATTGAAAAAGACTCTGATGCTGGGAGGGATTGGGGGCAGGAGGAGAAGGGGACAACCGAGGATAAGATGGCTAGATGGCATCACGGACTCGATGGACATGAGTCTGAGTGAACTCCGAGAGATGGTGATGAACAGGGAGGCCTGGTGTGCTGCAATTCATGGGGTCGCAAAGAGTTGGACATGACTGAGCAACTGAACCGAACGGAGCATTGGGTTTTTCCAAAGAACATTCAAATTCATGCAGTCTTTTCTTGTTTTTGGTTGTACTACATGGCATGCAAGATCTTAGTTCCCTGACCAGGGATTAAACCTGTGCCCTCTGCAGTGGGAGCTTGGAGTTTTAACCACTGGACCACCAGGGAAGTCTCACCATGGTTGCAATTAAGTTCAGCATCTCTGTGAAACGAGCAACCCTCCCACAAATGGAGTGAGGGACATTATGATATAGGAGTCCGAAAGCCTGAGGGCTAGACCTAGGGATTTATTACCCAACAGCCTGACCTTGACTGTGTTTTTCTGACTTCAGTGGCTTAAGCTGCGAAATGAGATCTCTTTTACCTTTGCCATGGAATCCAGATCTAGCAATTTATTTTAATAATTCTGGAAAGAAAACATTCAGGCTAAAGGGATGAGTTTGATTCTTATTGAAGTAAAGAGGTTTCACAACTTTTTATTTTTCTTGGTAAAATCTCCACTTTATTTTTGTTCTTTTCTTTGCCTTTGGCTAGCTGGAGAACAAGTGGCCATAGACATGGTCCATGGATTATATTCTTTTCACCCTTGGAGCAAGGAGTCCCAAAGTGGAGCACCCTACCTCCTCTGAGCAAATGCCTGCAAATGAAAGATTTTTAATTAAGTCAGTTCAGTTATTATAAATTGAATTAATCTGTAATTTTGGCATTATCATGGGAAACTATTTATGACATATGCCAGCTGACCCTCGTCCAAATTTCCATGGAAATAGCCAAGTGTGTACTTGGACTGTTCTAAAATTTCCAGCTGCTTTAAATGTGATATTGAACCTAAGAAACCTTCTATTAGTAAAATGTATTTGAAATGTGTTCTCAGGTGCTCAAGAGGTTGGCCTAGCTTGAAACAAATTAACTGAAAAGATTCCAGGTGCAATAACCCTGGGATTTCCCTCAAATGTCTTTAATTGAAACCTCTGATATTATTGTGTTGTATCTATATGAAGTCACATGGGGGAAGATACTGCAAAAAGTTCTGCGGTTTTACATTTTTTCCTCTGTGAGTTAACTACTCATTTCTTCCTCCGGAGGAGTGAAAGTAGTTATATTCTTCTCCTGAATGATCAAATAAAATTTCTGTTCAAGAGGTAAATCATATAGTACCGATTTATTCATCGAATGTATTGCTGTTAGAAGTATGAAGCTATTTCAGATGAGCTAATAGTATATGAGAGAAGCTACCTGTGTATTTTTAACAGGCCCAACAAAAGTGCAGACACCACGACTACATTGCATGCTTGGTGAACATAATGGCTGGTTGGCCGTATTCATAACATTTGAGTTAATCTGTGCAAACTCACACATACTACTGCAGAAATGACTTTCACAGAGCAGTCATTGCAGTCTGCAGCAACCACAGCATAGTATCAAACAGGATGGAACCACCAGGTTTTGATAAGTAGAATACGTTTACAGAATTTAGTAATCCTGAGGTGACCTGGCCCATCACTGATGTCCTTGAGACAGTTGCAAGCTTGCTACTCATTTTACCCCAGTGGTGGTGTGATTATTGGTTTCTTCCATTAATATGGAAAATAGGATTGTATCTGACATATACTTGGTGCTTTAGGTAAAGTAGACATTCAGCTCTCAGTATTCAAGTGGGATTGGCTCCTTGTGGATACCAAAATCTGAGGATGCTCAAGGCACTTATATAAAATGGTGTAGTGTTTCCATATAATCTATGCACAATCTCCTGAATATTTTAGATCATCTCTACATTACCTGCAATACCTAATACAATGCAAATGCTATGTAAATTGTTGCTGGCACATGGGAAATTCAAGTTTTGCGCTTGGAACTTCCTGGAATTAAATATATATTTCAGTCTGCAGTTGGTTGAATCTTTGGATGTAGAACTGATGGATATGGATGGCCAACTGCATAATCTGAAGTTAACTTCCTTCTTTGGCAAATCTCTGAATCAGTAATTTGCAGCCCTTTCATATACATCCTTTCTCACCATTCTAAAAATCTGCTTGTTATGAATTTATGCATTTCCAGTTTGTGATTTTTCTTTTGACTTTCTTATGGATTTTATCCTTACCATTATATTAAAAACTTTTTTCAAGTAGGTATATTTATCAATATTTTCCCTTTATGCCTCCAGAGTTTACATAATATAAAGATCTCCCCACTCCAAGTTAGTGAAGGTCTCCTTTGTTCTTATAGTATTTTTAGAATTTTATATTTTTAAAATTTAAATCTTTGCTCCTTTGGAATTTACCTGGTTGTGTAGCATGAGACATGAATCCAGCTTAATTTTATTACAAATGACTCTCCAGCTGTCTGAAGACAATTTTTTGAGTTGTTTTTCTTTTCTGCACTGATTTCAGATGCCATATTTATCATACGCCATATTCTGTATGCACCGGGGTCTATTTCTAGACTTCTTATTCCATTCTATTGATTCATTTGCTTACTCTTATATGTAGCTTTACATTAAAATGTGTAACTCCTCATTTCTATTTATTTTGGGGGCTTTCCTTGCCATTTTTAAAAAATGTATTTTGAAATTTGCTTGTCTCTCCCTCACCTCTTTCTCAATTTTTGGCCTTCATATTGTAATTACAATAAATTTCTAAATTAGCTTAGGAAGGACAACTTTATGAGGTTAAGACATCCTATCTAAAAACTTGGTATGCTGTTCTCTTTGTCTCTTCCAGGAATGCTTTAAAATTGTATTCGTAAATCTTACATATTTCTTACATTTTTTTCCTTAGGTATTTCATCTTTCACTGTTGCTATTGTAAATGGAGTCTTTCCCCATTTCACTTTTAAACTCACTGTTTTTGCATCTGAAATGTATTGATATCTTTATACAGTAATTCTGTATCATGCTACCTTAACTAAATTTCCTTTTTTATAGTACCTTTCCAGTTGACTACATCAGATTTTCCATAATGATCACAAATTGTGATAGATTGTATTTCCTTTTCTGAATTTATATACTTTTAGTTTCTCTCTCTTATTAACCATATTGTCTGTTAAATAATTGTGGTGACAAGTGAACATCCTTCTTTGTTCCTGACTTTAGTGGGAATCCCTCTACTGTTGCCCCAGTAGACATAATGATTACTTTAAGACCAGGGTATATTTTATCAAGATAAGAAAGTGTCCATCTAATTTCTTTATTAACTTTAAACCTATCTCTAAATAATAAAGCCCTGCTGCTGCTAAGTCGCTTCAGTTGTGCCTAACTCTATGCGACCCCATAGACGGCAGCCCACCAGGCTGCCCCGTCTCTGAGAGTCTCCAGTCAAGAACACTGGAGTGGGTTGCCATTTCCTTCTCCAATGCATGAAAGTGAAAAGTGAAAGTGAAGTCGCTCAGTCATGTCCAACTCTTAGCGACGCCATGGACTGCAGCCCACCAGGCTTCTCCGTCCATGGGATTTTCCAGGCAAGAGTACTGGAGTGGGGTGCCATTGAGGGGTGTGAATTTGCCATCTCCCTAGCATGATAAGATCAAAGTTCTAAAAGGAAACTGAAGACTTTTTAGTCTACCTCACTCCTATCATGAGTAATAAACTGAATCACACTAATAAATTTTAATCACTTCCTCCAGAAGTCACAAAATTAGACTAGAAAGCAAGCTGGAACTAAATATCATTTTATCTTAGGTCTCACACCAGTGTTCTTTTGGATACACAAAATTAACACTGAAAAAAAATTTTTTTTAAATTAATTTATTTATTTATTTTTAAATTTAACTTTACAATACTCTATTGGGTTTGCCATACATCGACATGAATCCACCACAGGTACACACAAGCTCCCAATCCCGAATCTCCCTCCCACCTCCCACCCCCCAACGTCTCTCTGGATCATCCTCGTACACCAGCCCCAAGCATCCTGCATCCTGTATCAAATAGAGACTGGTGATTCGTTTCTTACATAACAGTATATATGCTTCAGTGCCATTCTCCCA
>SJYV01050219.1:1523964-1543616 GCA_006410875.1 Neotragus pygmaeus
TGCTGTGTGGGCCTTTCTCTAGTTGCCATGAGCACGGGCAACTCTCTGCTCTCTAATTGCAGTCCGTGGCCTTATTGCAGTTGCTTCCCTTGTGGTGGAGCACAGGTTCTAGGGCCCGCAGGCTTCAGTAGTTGCGGCACTTGGGTTGTGATTCCCAGGCCTTAGAGCACAGGCGCAGTCATTGTGGTGCATGGGCTTAGTTGCTCAGTGGTATGTAGGATCTTACAGATTAGGGATCAAACCCATGTCTCCTCCACAGTGGTGCAAAGACATTTGTGCAAAAGGGATTAGATCACTTTGTCAGTAGTATGAATGATGGGAAGAGAAAGATCAGATTCAAGAAGGGAAGCCTGGAGATTTCTAGTAATACAGACGAGATGTTGAAGTAAAAACAGATAGAGAAAGGGAGAGCAATTCTGGAAACACTGTGCAAATGGACAGGTCAGACCCTGGTCTTGGATTGAGGGTTGGAGATTCCAATTTGAGTCCTTTTCTCAAAGGTGATGGCAGAAGCTCTGGAAGTGGCTAAGGTCACCTAGGAAGAGCAGAGGTAAAGTAAGCTGGGGAGGCTACAGAACCTTGGGGAAGGCTTATATTTAAGGGTAAGTAAATTTTCAGATTTAGAAGGAAAGATATTTCAAACTTGTTGAAAAGATGAGGAAAACTGTGTCTTCAGAATTAATTGGTTTGCCTAGTTTGGGGGCTTCCCAGGGGCTTAGTGGTAAAGAACCCGCTTACCAATGCAGGGGACCCGGGTTCAATCCCTGGGTCAGGAAGCTCGCCTGGAGGAGGGCATAGCAACCCACTCCAGTATTCTTGCCCAGAGAATCCCCATGGACAGAGGACATGACTGAAGCGACGTAGCACTGGCACTTAGCACAGCACTAGTTTACAGCAGAGCCCTTTAGAACCCAGGTACCTAGGTGTCCCAACTTATAACTCAGTGCACTATTAGTTTACACTCTAGACCCTAGTTTAATGCTAAACTGAAAAATCCGACCCACCACCTTTTCCATCCTCATCTATTTTGGTAAGACAGACTAAACTTGAATTTTAGGATTCTGAAATTGAATCACATGTCTCTTTTGCTTCCAGCTACCAATAGCAAAGAGAAAATTTTGCCATTGGAAAATTCAGAGCAAGCCATCCATGTGGATGCCATTTAAAATTAAAATGTGTGATACGAATTGATAGTAAGAATTGTAAAAAGTCTACTTAAATCTACCTTATGTTTCAAAGGCAGTAAGTTGATCTTATATATTATTACATGTTTTTATATCCTTTATGTTAAAAAATCTGCCATTTAAAGCTCTGAAGTATCCTTATTGTACCCATATATCTTGTTATTACGGAAATGGAAACATTTTGTTCAAATAAGCCAAACTAAATGCTTTCTTTAGTTTTGCAGAAGATTTTGTTGCTATTAATACTGCTGTCTTCTATGGCATGTGCCAAAGGTATAGTTTGAAATTCTGTTTTTAACTCAGTGAAATATTTATATCTCAAATAAAGGGAGGGCTTAGAAAGAGGGATATGAAACTGATACAGACCATTTTAAGAAGCAAGTATATGAAGGGGCCAAGTCTCAGAAATAGCATCATCTTTGCTGAACGACAGAGTTAAGTAATATGTGAATTTTATCATTTATTTAGCTAGAAGAACCAAGCTTTGAAAATGAACCATCACAAGTAATGATTAATCAACTGTTTACAACTCAACTCTGATAAGAGTCAGTTGATAAAATGAGCAGGAGCAATATAGATACTAAAGCTTGATGTCACATACTAAGATAAAAAATTTCCCCCAAGGAAATGGATTTTAACCATTTGTGGTATAGAAAATGATACTATTAGAAATCTAATGCAGGGACTTATAGCCTACCCCCCAAAAATCTGAAACATACTTTTAAATTGGCCAATCATCTTGCATTAAAGTTCCAGAAAAATGGTGGGTTGGTTTTTTTTCTTTGCTTACTTTGGGTTTCTTTTCAATTTTTGTTTTTCTTAAGTAGGCATATTTTATTAAATATACATATAGAAAAATACATTTCACAAGTGCACAACTCAAAGAAGCACTGAAATTGAATACACCCATGTATGTAGCATCCAGATCAAGACAGACATCTCCAGCCCTTCAGAATCTACCATCAAACTCCCTTCCAGTCATTGGGATACCAGCCCTTCCACCCTCTGCAGCTGTTGGGGAGACAGTTATCATGGGTCTCTGATATTTCTGCCTATCTTGTGAGCAGAGATACTGCCTGCCTTTGTTCAGAGTATCTTTTCAAGCTTATTTAGATAGCCTTGAAAGACAACAGAGAATTTTTCTCTACGGGAAAGGGCAGTTTTGCTTAAGTCTTGAAAATACAGAAAAATTGTTTCTCTTATTATTGTCTTTTATTATACTGTTTGATGGGACTTCCCTGGTGGCTCAGATGGGAAAGAATCTGCCTGCAATGTGGGAAACCTGGGTTCGATCCCTGGGTCAGGAAGATCCCCTGGAGAAAGGAATGGCTGTAGAATTCCATGGACAGAGGAGCCTGGTGGGCTACAGTCCAATGAGACCACAAAGAGTTGGATATGACTGAGTGACTAACACTTTCATACTGTTTAATGAATTAAAGATGTCTCCCTTCAGTGCAAAGGGTAGGCATGTTCCCTTCCCATTATGAAAGACTGTGGTGACCTAAACTCAGGTTCCTCTCCTGTAATGCCGCCCAGTATGTGTGCAGGTGTCACCTGGCTTTCTTCATATTGCATAATTAGGAAGTACGGGTCAAGAAGTCTATTGACATAGACTTTTGAGTTGTAAGGTTCTTTGTCTATGACTCAGCATCCATTAACTAGACAGACTAAAATAATAGTTTGTAAGCAAAATAAAATCTTAGACTCTTCACTATTTGTAGAATCACTATTTCAACTTCTACCACCATAGATTTGTTTTATCTGTTTTAAAAATTCATATATAAATGGAATTATACAGCATGTACGCTTGTGTCTGGGGCTTTCCAGACGGCACTAATGGTAAGGAATCTACCTGCCAATGCAGGTAGGTGTAAGAGACCTGGGTTCAATCCTCGGGTTGGGAAGATCCCCTGGAGGAGGGCATGGCAACCCACTCCAATACTCTTGTCTGGAGAATCCCATGGACAGAGGAGCTTGGTGAGCTGCAGTCCATAGGGTCACACAGATTTGGCCATGACTGAAGCAACTTGCCATGCATGCACTCTTATTTCTAGCTTCTTTCATCCAAGCTCATGTTTGTGAGATCCGTTTGTAATATTTCATATAAGCAAAATTTAAAAATTTTCTCATAGCATTCCATCATGTGTCTATTTTAAAACTTACTTTTTCTGCTGTTGATGGATTCTGGGGGCAGTTCCCACTATTAGAACTGTGCTGTTATAAACACTTCCATGCATGTCTCTGTGAATATATATGTATGTATTTCTGTTGGGTATGTTCCCAGAGCTGGATCAGGGGGTGTGCATAGACACTGCCAATCAATTTTCTAAAGTATTTGTACCAAGCTACTCTTCCAATAGCAGTGTACATGCATTCTGATTTTTCTGTGTATTTTTCCACCCTTGCTATTTGCCATCTTTTTAGTTTATTTTTTAATACTGACATGCTTTTATTTTACCAACATGTAAATAAGGAAAGAAAAATATGCCAATGGTACACTTCCAATTTTACAGAGAAACCTCCCAAGTATTTCTGCCATTCAGAGAGTGAGATACATCAATTATTAAATTGTTACCAGGATAAATTGTGAAGGCAGTCAGAGCCACAAATTTTTGTGTGTTATTTTTCCATAAAGACAATAATTTCCAAAGTCTTCAGAGTCTGGCAAGACCAAGTTATTCAATTTTACTTCTAAAGATACAATTTTAACAGAAACAAGTTGAAAATCATCATGAATATTCACCAAAATTTCCATATTGTACAAGAAAGAGATTAGCATTCTTTCAAATGTTCTCAACTGAAAGCAAAAGAAAACGTATACAGCCACATCTTCCCAGTAAACAGAAACAGAGAAAGTAATAGGGTTTTTTAATACTAGTGAAATTAAGGACACAGTATTAATCTTCCACATAATTGCATTATTTGAATTTCTTTAAAGAACCCATCTTTCAGCAACATAGTTAGCATTTCAACTACCTTCAGTTCTCCCATCCCAATCCTGAGAAAAATATTTCTCCTTCCATCACCACTGACAAGAGAAGATATCCCTTCCTCGCAGGCTCTCAGCCAATCCAGTTTTCATTCTGGGCCTATTTTCCCTGGGTCATTTCTGCTTCTGGGCATCTGTTCAGTTTTCTTCCTTAGGGCGGCACTCGCCTCAGTCTCTTCAGTTCTCCCATCCATTCATTCCATATACATCTACCTTTCTTCCACTGTCTAGGTATTGCTATGGCTGGGTGAGGGCTGGGAAGAAGGCAGAGAGCAGTAAGGGCTCTGGTAGTTTCCTTACAGGACCATCTCTCTGCCTCTTGAAATAGTAAAGACCCAAGTTAAACCGCCTCCTTGTGGCAGTCGTTTTGGCTTGTCTCAGGTCAGATTTGGAGAGGGAAATGGCAACCCACTTCAGTACTCTTGCCTGGAGAATCCCATGGACAGAGAAACCTGGCAGGCCATGGTCCATGGGGTTGCAGAGAGTCGGACAAGACTGAAGTGACTAAGCACGCACACACAAGTTAAACAACAAAGCCTGCTTCTGCAGATGTTCCTGAGCTACCACTTTTTAAAAAGAGATAGGAGAGATATAAGAAAGAGAGGGAGAAAGAGAAGAGGAAGTGTTTGTCTGCCCTGGCACCGCTGGCTCTTCATCATGTTCAGGAGGAAGAAGGGAGACAAATGAAAGTATCTAACCTTTCCATGGCTTTACTGGTTGAGGCTGAGAAAACCTGATACTTGTCAAGGACACCATCATTATCCTTGCCATGTAAATGAGTCTAACTTGTCCCCTCAACCACTTGCCTGACAGTAAAAGTAGGGTTCCTGAGCGATGGTGAGGAATGAGGAGAAACACTGGAGTGGGTAGCCGTTCCCTTCTCCAGGGGATCTTCCAAATCCAGGGATCAAACCCAGGTCTCCTGCATTACAGGCGGATTCTTTACTATCTGAGCCACCAGCAAAGCCCAGTGGAGAAATAGAAAGGTCTTTTACATGCTGGCAGGAAACCTGGGTCTACCACCAATTCTGAAGATTCTTGTTTACCAAAAACTAGAAAGTGGACCTGACAAGGTCTAGAAAATGTTCATCCAGCAGGCGGCAGCCTAAGGTGGTGGGTGTATCCAGTTGCAGGCAGCAATTGGTAATCAGAGAAGCAGGAAGAGCAATAGGGTTGCATAAATCAGAGACCAAGCAGCCCACTGCTGTTCTCTCTTGACTTTATTTAATGCCCAGCAGTTGTCCACAGGCCATGTGCAGAGCAGAATGAGTAAAACAGGCTCTAAAACATAGCTGAAAATCCAGGTGGTAGTAACTAGACCAGAAGCCTTGGGAACAGTGTCCAAGCAGTGCTGACAAAGGCAGAGAAATCGACATTTGTTTGGCTTAGAAGGTGAGCCACCACGGTGCTGCTGTAGTATTAACACAGGACATCAAGAAGACCGTGGGGAGGTGGAGCAGCATGGCCACGAAGGTCTCAGTCTTGAAAGCTAAGAGAACTGAACGTCCAGTGGAGGGAAGGTGTAGAAAGGTCAGCACAAAACCAGTAAAAGGCATACCCTTGCTGTAGCCAAGGCCCAGGTCGGGCAGGAGGTGGCAGGGGACCGTGAGGAGTATTCCCAAGAGCAAAGGTTAGCCAGATGGGAACCCAGGGGGCCTGGGGGTCTCCACTGGTTCCCTTATCTGGAGAAGTCTAGCTCTATGGGGCGCTTCATCCAATAGGTAGTATTGCGGTGCCTTTGGCCAGAGGTCCTCTTTGATAATCTCAGCGATCCTGTCAGACTCTGGAAGGCGGTTGTCTGAAAACCAGGCAAAAAAGCCACACATGAGGTTTTGGTTCCTATACAGGAAGACCTGGGCTTCATGACCCGGGTGCCACATGAGCGGAGTGGAAAGAGAGACCACTTGGCCGGAGGGTGTGACCTCGTATTCCTTCACCAGCCACTTGTTTCTGAAGTATGGGTTTCTTCGAAAGAGGAACTTGAATTTATAGCCCATCCTAGGATGTGTGAGCTCCTTCACCTCCAAATTGGCTAAGTAGCTGAATATCTCTGCATCTCTGCCTCTAATCAGGGCAGAGAGCTGCGGGTGGTTCCGAAAGGCAGTGACCCAGAAGCCGGGGATGTGCCGAATGACGCGCTTCCTCCACTGGAGGTAGTGACGCACGCGCCTGTACCTGCGCTGCACCTGGCGGAAGGCCGGGTCAGCCTGGGCGCTCCCAGCGTCCACTTCCAGCTGGCTGGACTCCAGGGCCTTCAGGGGGAGACCCTCACTCCGCGTTGGGGGCCCTGCCTCGTCCTTTGCCTCCTTTACCCCTCTGCGTTCCCCCACCACTTCCTTTTCCTCACCCACCGGCTTCTCCACTTCAACCCTCTCCTCCTGATTCTCTGCTTCTAAGATGGGGCCCCTTTCGGTCTTAGCTTCCGCAGCCTTCCCTCCAGCCGTCAGCTCAGACTCTGATCTCCTGGTGTCATAGGTTTCTAGGGCCTTCTCCCCGCCAGTTTCACACAGAAAACCATTTTCCAGGCTGCTGTTGGCTGCCCCAGAGGCAGAGGTTGCTTCCCTGCCCTCCCTGGGTGGCCCGACCTCCTCTAGTCCCACTCGGGCCGCTCCACGACCGTGAACCCCAGCAATTGGGAGCTGGGGAGTAGGGCTGGGGCCCGCGGGGGCCTGGGGTGCGGCCCCCTCCTCCGGAAGCTGGAGCGGTGGGAGCGCAACAGTCTCCAAGCTGCCCTCTCATCTCCACCAGCACCTGGGTTTCCTCTAGAAGCTTCTGGCACTGCTGCGGTCTGGTTCTCCCAGGGCGTGGTCAGGACTAGTGAAGGTATGGGCTTAGGGAGGAGGGATCCCTTGGCTCTAACAGGGACGCTCATGTAGGCCAGCCTGACCAGCTGTTTGTTGGCATCTGTTTTCCTCACAAAAGACTCACGCATGCAAACCAGGGGATTGCGCTACCCACCCTGCAGTCTCAGGAGACCTGCCCTTCAGCTTCCCGATACTCACCCCTCAGTCTGTAGACCCTCACTTTCCATCTCATCTAGTCTAGTTCTGTGGGTTCTGCCATCCTTTTTATTCTCAGTATTCTGGTGCATGTGTGATATTGTCACACAGTGGTTTTAATGTGCATGTACCTGATGTCTGAGGAATTGAGAATCTTTCACGTGGTTTTGATTTTACCATTTGGATATCCGCATTGTGTTAAGTCTAAGAGTCGTCTCTCCATGTTTTCTATTGCATATTCTATACTTTTTGTTGTAGGAATCCATTGTACATGCTAGATACAAATCATTTTTCAGATCTGTGTATTGGAAATATCTTCTCCCCTCTGAGTTGCTTTTTCACTGTCTTGGAGAAGGAAATGGCAACCCACTCCACTGTTCTTGCCTGGAGAATCCCAGGGACGGTGGAGCCTGTGGGCTGCCGTCTATGGGGTCACACAGAGTTGGACACAACTGAAGCAACTTAGCAGAAGCAGCAGCAACAGCAGTGATGTCTTTTACTGGACAAAAGTTTTTAATCATATATTGCAATTTATCATTTTTTCCCTTTAAATCAGTGCTTTTTGTGCCCTGTTAAGAAATCTTGCCTTTCTATTATTGTTCTCATTTATATCTGCAGTCCATTTGGAGTTGCTTTTTGCCAGTGGTGTGATAGGAGTCAAGATTCATTTTTCCCCCATATGACTGTCTGAATGACCAAGCAGTATTTATTGAAGGGAACATCCTTTCCCCATGCATAGGGTTTTAAATGTTTTCATTAAAAGTGACATATGTCATTGGTCAGAGCTAGTCAGATGGCCTTGCCTAACTTTAAGGGGTCAGAGAAGTAAAAACCTTCCCTGAGATTGCAAGGAGAAAGAAGCTGAAAATACTGGTGAGCACTGTATCACTCATCATAGACTAGGTTGAGTAGTGTGTACAAGACCAGCAGAGTTAGGCCAAAGAAAGGAGAGAAAAGGTAATGATGAATATAAAAGGAGAAATTAATGAAAGACAATAAATAGAAAGTATCAACCAAAGGTTAATAATAAAAGGAGAGAGAATAAGTAAACAATATTTGGAATGGAAAATATAGTCACAGTACTGATTTAAGGAAATATAAGACAACATGTTGGACAAACTTACACTAGTACATTTTCAAACTTGGACGAAATATATGAATTTATGGAAATACAATTCAACACTGAAATGCAGTGAAAAAAATAAATAGAAATAAACAGAATCAAGGGTTAAAAAAAAACTTACTACAAAATTAACATGAGGCTAAATGGTTTGAGACAAATACTTCCTTAACCTTCAAGGAACACATTACTGTGTGCCTGTGGCATGCCTACTACTATTTTAGGCTCTTAGGATATATATTATTAAACAGAACAAAAATTTCTTCACTCTTGGAGTTTCTAGCAGAGGGAAAAACAATAATAAAAAAGTAAACAAAACATATTAGAAGGTGATAAGTGCTATGGATAAAACAATACATAGTGTTGAGTAAGGGGACTGAGAGTTGTGGGGGTAGGGAATTGGGAGCAGACTGTGGTTTTGAAAGTGTAGTCAGAGAAAAGGGCTTCTCAGGTGGCACAGGTAAAGAATCAGCCTGCCAGTGCAGGAGATGTGGGCTTAATCCCTGAGTCAGGAAGATCCCCTCGAGAAGAGAATGGCAACCTACTCCAGTATTCTTGCCTGGGAAATCCCATGGACAGAGGAGCCTGGCAGGCTACAGTCTCAGTTCAGTTCAGTCACTCAGTCATGTCTGACTCTCTGTGACCCCATGGGCTGCAGCACACCAGGCTTCCCTGTCCACTACCAACTCTCAGAGCTTGCTCAAACTCATGTCCATCGAGTCGGTGCTGCCATCCAACTACCTCATCCTCTGTTGTCCCCTTCTCCTCCTGCCTTCAATCTTTCCCAGCACCAGGGTCTTTTGCAGTGTCAGTTCTTCGCATCAGGTGGCCAAAGGATTGGAGTTTCAGCTTCAGCATCAGACCTTCCAATGAATAGTCAGGACTGGTTGGATATCTTTGCAGTCCAAGGGACTCTCAAGAGTCTTCTCCTGCACCACAATTCAAAAGCATCAATTCTTTGGTGCTCAGCTTTCTTTATAGTCCAACTCTCACATCCATACATGACCACTGGAAAAACCATAGCCTTGATTAGACAGACCTTTGTTGGCAAAGTAATGTCTTTGCTTTTTGGTATACTGTCTAGATTGGTCATAGTTTTTCTTTCAAGAAGAAAGCACCTTTTAATTTCATGGCTGCAGTAACCATCTGCACTGATTTTGGACGTTCTCCCCCTTCCCAAAAAAATAAAGTCTCTCACTGTTTCCATTGTTTCCCCATCTATTTGCCATGAAGTGATGGGACCAGATGCCATGATCTTAGTTTTTTGAATGTTGAGTTGTAAGCCAGCTTTTTCACTGTCCTCTTTCACTTTATCAAGATGCTCTTTAGCTCTTCACTTTCTGTCATAAGGGTGATGTCATCTGCATATCTGAGTCTACAGTCTGTGGGATCACAAAGAGTTGGACGTGATTGAGCACAGTCAGAGGAAACCTCACTGAAAAGATTTTGGCAAAGATTCAAAGAAGGAAGGATTTAGCTCAGTGGATATTCTGGAGAGGAGCATTCTAGGAAGAAAGAGGAGCTAAACAGAAGCCTTAGGACAGGAACATGCTTAGGGTGTTCAGGGAATAACCAGAAGGAGATCAGTGTGACTGGAGCAGGGTGAATGAGAGAGGCCAGATCAAGTAGGATATTACATAATATTATAAGAAGTTTGGTTTTATTCTTAGTGATGTGGGAAAACACTATAGAATTTTGGGCAGAGGACTCAAAATTGGACACTTTTGCATGGATCCCTGGCTCCTGAGTGAAGAATAGACTGTGTGGGGACAATGACAGATATAGGGAGATGTTTTAGAAGGCTATCAAAGTAATCAAGGTGAAGGTGATATTCCATAGTGGACTTGGGTAGCGCATATAGTATGATGGTAAAGCTGGCATGATTTCATGGTGAACTGGATACAGGGTATAAAAGAAGGAAAGAAGTCAAGGATGATCACATGAATTTTGACCTGAGCAACAGATAGGATGAAGCTGCCAGATGCAGATATAAGGGATGTTATGATAGAAACAGGAAAATCAGAAGTTGCTTTTGGACATGTAAAGTTTGAGATGACTTTGGATGAGAGTTGAGATAACAAGTGGGCATTATGAGACTGGAGCACAAGAGAGGTCTAGGGTGGGCATACACACTTGGAAGTAATCAGCACACATGATATTTAAAGCAATATTTAAAGCTAGATGAAATCACTAAGGATGTGAGTAGCAACAGACCAAGCCCTAGGGGCTCCAAAATTACAAGGTCAGGAAGAAGGGGAAGAACCAGCAAAAGAGACTAAGGGGAGATGAGTGAAGGAGGAGAGAATCTGAAAACGTGCAGTATGCTGAAAGCCAAATGTGTAAAGGAAAGTTCAACTGTGTGATGTGGTGCTGATGGGTCAAGTAAGATGAGAACTGACCAATGGATTTTACAACAAAAGTGATGAAGGTCAGAATAGATTTTAAGGGGAATGGGAGGAAAGAAATTGGAGACAGTGAATATTGATACTCTTTTGAGGAATTTGCCCCAAAGGGGAATAAATGGAGTCATCACTTGACAAAAACTGTTTTGGAGGAGTGGTGGGGTGTAATGGCTTTTTACATTTTTTAATTTATTTTTTGGCTGTGCTAGGTCTTCACTGCTGCATGGGCTTTTCTCTGATTGTGCTGAGCAAGGACTGCTCTCTGGTTGTGGTGCGCGGACTTCTCATTGCAGCGGCTTCTCTTACTGTAGAGCACAGGCACCAGGTGCACGGGCTTCGGTAGTTGCAGCTCGTGGGCTCTAGAGCACAGGCTCAATAACTGTGGCCCACAGGCTTAGCTGATCTGAGGCATGTGGGACTGAATCCCTCTTTGACCAGGGATTGAACCCACATCTCCTGCACTGGCAGGTGGATTCTTTACCACTGAGCCACCAGGGATGCCCTGTGATGTCTTTCAGAGAAACTCCAGAAGGGAGAAAAGTGAAAATAGCAAGTATATATGACCCTTGAAGTTTCGCTCTAAAGAAATGGGATGATGGCTGGTGGAGAAAGTGGTTCCAAAAAAGGTTTTTAAAATGGGAGAAAAAGAAGTTTGTGTTCCTGCGGATGCGAGTGATTCAGCAGCGGGCAAAAATTCATGATGTAGGAGAGAGACAGGAGAATCACTGGAGGGACATCCTTGAATAGGTGAGAGTAGATGGAATCTAGTGCCCAAGTAGANTGCCATCCAACTACCTCATCCTCTGTTGTCCCCTTCTCCTCCTGCCTTCAATCTTTCCCAGCACCAGGGTCTTTTGCAGTGTCAGTTCTTCGCATCAGGTGGCCAAAGGATTGGAGTTTCAGCTTCAGCATCAGACCTTCCAATGAATAGTCAGGACTGGTTGGATATCTTTGCAGTCCAAGGGACTCTCAAGAGTCTTCTCCTGCACCACAATTCAAAAGCATCAATTCTTTGGTGCTCAGCTTTCTTTATAGTCCAACTCTCACATCCATACATGACCACTGGAAAAACCATAGCCTTGATTAGACAGACCTTTGTTGGCAAAGTAATGTCTTTGCTTTTTGGTATACTGTCTAGATTGGTCATAGTTTTTCTTTCAAGAAGAAAGCACCTTTTAATTTCATGGCTGCAGTAACCATCTGCACTGATTTTGGACGTTCTCCCCCTTCCCAAAAAAATAAAGTCTCTCACTGTTTCCATTGTTTCCCCATCTATTTGCCATGAAGTGATGGGACCAGATGCCATGATCTTAGTTTTTTGAATGTTGAGTTGTAAGCCAGCTTTTTCACTGTCCTCTTTCACTTTATCAAGATGCTCTTTAGCTCTTCACTTTCTGTCATAAGGGTGATGTCATCTGCATATCTGAGTCTACAGTCTGTGGGATCACAAAGAGTTGGACGTGATTGAGCACAGTCAGAGGAAACCTCACTGAAAAGATTTTGGCAAAGATTCAAAGAAGGAAGGATTTAGCTCAGTGGATATTCTGGAGAGGAGCATTCTAGGAAGAAAGAGGAGCTAAACAGAAGCCTTAGGACAGGAACATGCTTAGGGTGTTCAGGGAATAACCAGAAGGAGATCAGTGTGACTGGAGCAGGGTGAATGAGAGAGGCCAGATCAAGTAGGATATTACATAATATTATAAGAAGTTTGGTTTTATTCTTAGTGATGTGGGAAAACACTATAGAATTTTGGGCAGAGGACTCAAAATTGGACACTTTTGCATGGATCCCTGGCTCCTGAGTGAAGAATAGACTGTGTGGGGACAATGACAGATATAGGGAGATGTTTTAGAAGGCTATCAAAGTAATCAAGGTGAAGGTGATATTCCATAGTGGACTTGGGTAGCGCATATAGTATGATGGTAAAGCTGGCATGATTTCATGGTGAACTGGATACAGGGTATAAAAGAAGGAAAGAAGTCAAGGATGATCACATGAATTTTGACCTGAGCAACAGATAGGATGAAGCTGCCAGATGCAGATATAAGGGATGTTATGATAGAAACAGGAAAATCAGAAGTTGCTTTTGGACATGTAAAGTTTGAGATGACTTTGGATGAGAGTTGAGATAACAAGTGGGCATTATGAGACTGGAGCACAAGAGAGGTCTAGGGTGGGCATACACACTTGGAAGTAATCAGCACACATGATATTTAAAGCAATATTTAAAGCTAGATGAAATCACTAAGGATGTGAGTAGCAACAGACCAAGCCCTAGGGGCTCCAAAATTACAAGGTCAGGAAGAAGGGGAAGAACCAGCAAAAGAGACTAAGGGGAGATGAGTGAAGGAGGAGAGAATCTGAAAACGTGCAGTATGCTGAAAGCCAAATGTGTAAAGGAAAGTTCAACTGTGTGATGTGGTGCTGATGGGTCAAGTAAGATGAGAACTGACCAATGGATTTTACAACAAAAGTGATGAAGGTCAGAATAGATTTTAAGGGGAATGGGAGGAAAGAAATTGGAGACAGTGAATATTGATACTCTTTTGAGGAATTTGCCCCAAAGGGGAATAAATGGAGTCATCACTTGACAAAAACTGTTTTGGAGGAGTGGTGGGGTGTAATGGCTTTTTACATTTTTTAATTTATTTTTTGGCTGTGCTAGGTCTTCACTGCTGCATGGGCTTTTCTCTGATTGTGCTGAGCAAGGACTGCTCTCTGGTTGTGGTGCGCGGACTTCTCATTGCAGCGGCTTCTCTTACTGTAGAGCACAGGCACCAGGTGCACGGGCTTCGGTAGTTGCAGCTCGTGGGCTCTAGAGCACAGGCTCAATAACTGTGGCCCACAGGCTTAGCTGATCTGAGGCATGTGGGACTGAATCCCTCTTTGACCAGGGATTGAACCCACATCTCCTGCACTGGCAGGTGGATTCTTTACCACTGAGCCACCAGGGATGCCCTGTGATGTCTTTCAGAGAAACTCCAGAAGGGAGAAAAGTGAAAATAGCAAGTATATATGACCCTTGAAGTTTCGCTCTAAAGAAATGGGATGATGGCTGGTGGAGAAAGTGGTTCCAAAAAAGGTTTTTTAAAATGGGAGAAAAAGAAGTTTGTGTTCCTGCGGATGCAAGTGATTCAGCAGCGGGCAAAAATTCATGATGTAGGAGAGAGACAGGAGAATCACTGGAGGGACGTCCTTGAATAGGTGAGAGTAGATGGAATCTAGTGCCCAAGTAGAGAAGGAAAAGTCAGCCTTTAGTTGGAACATGACAAGGTCACTGTGGGAACCAGCAGGAAGGCAAAGTATGAGGGTGTAGATGCTGTTTGCTGGGTAGAAGTGATGATGGAATCAATGAAATTCTCTTCACATCGCTTCTGTGTACTCAGTAAAGGAGAAAGCAAGATTCAATTCAAGTGAAAGAGGGGATGAGGTAAGGGGCAGAAGGATTCTGGGAAGAGACAAGTAGGAAATAGTTGTCTGGAGAATCGAAGAGTGACAGGATGATGACATATGCTATGACTGTCAATCATGAATTTAAATGAGGCACATCAGTGTAGTTGTGAATTTTTCTGCAACCACATTCAGTTTACAGGTGCAGCATGAAGAAGCAGAGCTGGATTTAGAACTGAAGCCTGAAGGACAAGAGAATGATTATAATCATGGATCTGAGAATCTAAGCTAGAGCAATAAAAGACATAGGGGTGTGGGCAGTGAAAAGGTGGCCTGATAAATGGATCGCAATATCCAGGGAATGGAAGGGTCCCTGGGGTCAAGTACCAAAGGAAGCTACAAGAATGAGAGATAGTGGTCTGAGAGTGGACAGCAGGAGATTGGTTAGGATTTGACTCCTCCATCCAACTAGGCCTCTGATGAGGCACCTTGAGGACAAGGTCATTGTAGGGGAGGACATCAGGGAACCAAGAGCCTGGGTGGGAAGGATCACCAATGTGCATACTGAAATCACTGAAAGAAGTGAGAATAAGCCAGTAGCTAGAATCCTTGAGAAATGAGGGGGAATGACACGAGCAGCAAGCATGCAGGGCATTAGGTGATCTGAACTGATGTCAGGAGATTTAAAGCTGGGTCTGTATTTTAAGGTTAATTATCTAACATCACCACCTTTGGCTAAATTAGTTAGAAGGCAGGTACTTTTAGAATTTCATATTAACGTCACAGAGCCTGTATTATATATATTTCCTTAAGATGTTTAGAAGAAAGTCACATATATTAGCTGATCAAAAATAAGAAATGTGTATGTTTTTTTAATTGGAAAATTAGTAGTGATAATATTCTTTGAGTGCAGTGTGAAATGTTATTCTCTTTGGGGGTCTTTTATTTTTCTTGTGTCCTGCAGTGTGGACTAGAAACTGCTGAAAAGAACAAAATATGATTTTTATTTTGGGCTTGAAACACTCTGATTATAAAAAATTTTTTAAGATGAGTAAAGAGAGCTAGTGGGCTTCCCTGGTGGCTCAAAAAGAAGCTGCCTGCTAATGCAGGAGACACAGGTTCGATCCCTGAGTTGGGAGGATTCCCCTGTAGAAGGAAATGGCAACCCACTCCAGTATTCTTGCCTGAGAAATCCCATGGACAGAGGAGCCTGGCAGGCTACAGTCCATAGNAATGCAGGAGACACAGGTTCGATCCCTGAGTTGGGAGGATTCCCCTGTAGAAGGAAATGGCAACCCACTCCAGTATTCTTGCCTGAGAAATCCCATGGACAGAGGAGCCTGGCAGGCTACAGTCCATAGGGTTGCTGACACGTGACTGAGTGACTAAACAACAACAACAACGAGCGCTAGTACAAAATCTCAACTAGAGACAGAAAGAAGGGGGGTGGGGTGCGGAAAAGAGAAAGGAAAGAAAAGAAGAAACACGAGTAAAGAAGGAAGGTGGCTTTTGAGAGGAGTGCAGTTTAGCTATAAATCTGCACATCAGCGAATTGTGAAGTGTTTAAATTTTCTGGGAAACAGAAACAGCATGATGTTTCAAAAAACTAAACAATATAAGCTGAATGAAGAGAGCCTGTGAATTGTATAGTCTTATTTTTCTTTGACTCCTCAAATATTGTTGTTTGGTTCTTAGTTGTTTTGAAAGGAATCTCTTTCTTGACCTAAATTCTTTAAACAAGTGTGTTTGTTTAGTGACTTAACATACAGAAATATTGTTCTTCAGGCTAGGCCACCCAGTTTAGAAAGCCGAGGGCTTCAACGCATTATGTTGAAGACTCAAAAGAGTGTTGGTACACAGGAGAAGGAGATGTACACTTTGTTAATTTCCTCTGTTTCCCAGAGAAAGACCATTAAACTGTGTTTGCAAAGGAGATGGTAAAAAAGAAGCTTTGAGTGATTAACCAAATAGCTTTATAGCTGCGGTCATCTCTGCTGCCTCTTAGAACTAGCATATAAATATAGAGAAAGAGGGAGAAAATATCTGAGTTAACAGAGTGTGTGTAATGATTTACCCTGGGAAAGTTAATCATTATGATTTAGTAATTTTCTACCATTATAGCACTGACAGAAAGCAAATATACATTCAGTGCCTAATGAAACTGTAAAGAGGCTGAGGTCTGTGTCGGGTGGGGGGCAGAGCTAGATGGCAGGGGGAACCAAATCAGCCAGGGACACACGGAGGCATTTCAAAAATTTAAAATATGAGTCAAAACACTATATAAAATGTTATAATATCTAAATGTTAAACATACATAATCATTCTAGCCTGAGATGAATTAAAAATAATGAAATTGATACTATAACAAATGAATGAAATTTAATCATGAAAAATTGAAATAATATTATTGGATCTTTTAAAAAATAGTGTGATTTTAAAAAGCAAAGTCCACTGATGGTGTCATCATTGCAATACAAGTGTTGTTTGGGGGTAGAAATTTCCAGCAGATTTAAAAACTCAGATTCAGTTGCAGAATGGTGAACAGAGTTTTGCTCTAATTGCTGTTAGTGTTTTCTTCTTAGCTGTTATTTAAAAATTATTTCTCTTTTTGATTTTTTTTCTTAAGGAACAGCGATATTTTTATGCTTTAGCATATTATATCTTCACTGCATCCTATGAACTAGATACTATTATTAGCCCCATTTTACAGACAGGCGAACTGAGGCACAGAAATAAGTAATTCGCTCACAGATACNAATTATTTCTCTTTTTGATTTTTTTCTTAAGGAACAGCGATATTTTTATGCTTTAGCATATTATATCTTCACTGCATCCTATGAACTAGATACTATTATTAGCCCCATTTTATAGACAGGCGAACTGAGGCACAGAAATAAGTAATTCGCTCACAGATACATTGTTGTGTTTTCAGTCATTCAGTTGTGTCCAGCTCTTTGCGACCCCATGGACTGAAGCACACCAGGGTTCCCTATCCTTCACTATCTCCACAGTTTGCTCAGACTCATGTCCATTGAGTTGGTGAAGCTGTCCAACCATCTCATCCTCTGTCGTCCCCTTCTCCTCCTGCCCTCAATCTTTCCCAGCATCAGGGTCTTTTCCAATGAGTCAGCTCTTCACATCAGGTAGCCAAAGGACAGCTTCAGCATCTGTCCTTCCAGTAAGTATTCAGGGTTGATTTCCTTTAGGATTGACTGGTTTGATCTCCTTGCAGTCTAAGGGACTTTCAAGAGTCTTCTCCAGCACCACAGTTCAAAAGCATCAGTGGACATATAGTAAATTACAAAGTTGAGAAATGAACCCAGATAACCAGACTCTAAAGCTCTTTCTGTTAAACATTACAGATACTCTGAACTTTTCTCAGCCTCAGTTTTCTCATCTATGAAATATGGTCAATAAATCTTCTCTCAAGTGGTGGTTGTAACAACTATAATGTGGAGCTTGCATAGGGAAGATGTTAGTGCTGTCTTTATCGATTTCTGAATTGTTTAATTTCTTATAATGAGTATGAATTATTCATGTATTTTTTAATCAAGAAAAATATGTTAAGGCCTATCAGAGTGTCTGGCACAGAGAGGCACCCAATAAAGTCATTATTATGTCTGAAAGCAAAGTCAGAGTTTCCGTTTATCTCAGTAGGGATTTGTCATCTCCAGAAGCTCAGGTGCAAAGGGAAGAAATAAGATAGGGGAACAGCCAGAGGAGAATTCAGGTTACAGGTTTTTACTTGCCAGTGAATAGAGCTTGAACATCTTGAAGTAAGGTCTGGAAACCAAGGGGAGGGACAGCGCATTGGCTGAGGGAAGTGGGAATTAACCGATGGAGCAAAGTCCCAAGGAATTTGGGGTGAGGGGTGTCCTTGGATGAATCAACTTATTTTGGAGAAGATTAACAGTGTCCTGTTAGTTGATAGGCCCCATTTTCTTTTTTTAAATTAATTTTTATTGGAGTATAGTTGCTTTATAATGTTGTGTTAGTTTCTATTGTACAGCAAAGAAGGCCCATTTTCTAAGGTAATGAAAATACCATTTTGGAAAATGAGAAGGGAATTTAAAAATAAATCTATGGTTTTCCTTATTTATCTACCTGGTTCTGGGGGCCATGAGAATAAGTTTTCTGAAGAGAAGACATTAGTTTATTTTTCCATTTGTGGCTTGCAATGGTAGAATGATCGCTGGCAAAAGAATATCTTTTCAAGCAGCTTCCCTTGGTGTAGGTCAGGGGGCAGCAAGAGGAGTTATTTCTGCAGCTGGAAAAAAGGTTCAGAGCTGTCTTCCTGGAGTCGGCTCTCATTTCATAGTCTAAAATAGATGTGAAATACTGTGCTATTTGGGAATCAGGGCCTATTCATTCTAAGCACATCTGTTGGTAGCTGTTGAAATTCAAATAAAATAAAATGAAGTCCAAGTAATGTTCATCTTATACTTATCAATTTCAAGGAGTGTTAAAAAACACATATACAGAAAACCTACAATCTAGTCACTGACAACTAAGACACAACTTGGAAAGCTTTGATTTTCTGCCAACCATAGCTACTTTGAACCTGAGCCACCACATTTTAATTCCTTTAAATGCCCCTTCTTCCCTACTTGAACTTTTCAACTGAGATTCATTTTCATTTCAGAAGTTTAAATATGAACTGTATCAAATAGTTCGGTATTTTGATTCTGATGATTCCACAACCTTCAGTAGTGAAATGAGGTGGTTAGACTACTAAACTCATAAAGCCAAGATTGAATGAATGCATTTTTCTCTGTCTTCTCTCCAATTTTAGTAAATAAAAAATTTCAGTTAGGTGCTGTGATTAAGGAAACTTGGTATCTCTATCAATTTATACATGACTCCAATCCATAGGAATTTAAGGCATCTTTAAAAAGGCAACACAAGACAGAAAAATAAGGGAAATTCCTTTTTTTCAATTAAGCCATGACTCTCTGATAACAAGATCTGACCTATCAAATGTATTGAAAGAAATAGAGTCATTTTAAGGTTGTGAGTTGTAGGTTTTTTTTAAGAGTTAAAATTTTGATTAGTGTTTCAGGTACCATATTTATATGTCTTTATATGGGAATTTACAGTGTTCCAAATAGGTATAACACCCAAGTACATTACATGAATTATCTCCTTTAGTTTAAACCTCATAATTACTATTTCCATCTCACATAACTGAGTCAAGATTCAAATCCATGTCTGTTGTTCTGAGTTATTAACTCAAAAAACTATAGAAGATGCTTCAAGAGATGGGACTACCAGACCACCTGACCTACCTCCTGAGAAATCTGTATGCAGGCCAAGAAGCAACAGTTAGAACTGGACAAATCAGGAAAGGAGTACATCAAGGCTGTATATTGTCACCCTGCTTATTTAACTTACATGCAGAGTACATCATCCAGAATGCTGGGCTGGATGAAGCACAAGCTGGAATCAAGATTGCCAGGAGAAATATCAATAACCTCAGATATGCAGATGACACTACCCTTATGGCAAACAGTGAAGAGGAGCTAAAAAGCCTCTTGATGAAAGTGAAAGAGGAGAGTGAAAAAGTTGGCT